>JAUPTC010001126.1:0-10000 GCA_030762895.1 Sophora flavescens
AAATTAGGGTTTGAAATAGGGTTTTGTGTTAAAAATAGTGTTAGAATTAGGGTTTTGGTTCAAAATTATGGCATTGGGTTACCATTACGGTTTTGGGTCAAAATTAGGGCTTTGGTTTACAATTAGGGTTAGGGTTAAAATTAGTGTTTAGGATCAAAATTAGGGTTTAGGGTTTGAATTAGGGGTTTGAGTTTAAAATAGGGTTTTGGGTTAAAATTTAGGGTTTCGTGTCAAAATTAGGTTTCTGGGTCAAAATTAGGGTTTAGGGTTTGAATTAGGTTGAGTTTAAAATAAGGTTTTGGGTCAAAAATTGGTTTAAAATTACGGTTTTGAGTTAAAATTAGGGTTTTGGGAAAAATTAAGGTTCTGGGTCAAATTTAGGTATTGGGTCCAAAAATAGGGATCTGGGTCAGATTTAGGGTTTAGGATCAAAATTAGTGTTTGAAATAGGGTTTTGAGTTTAAAATAGGGTTTTGTGTCAAAAATAGTGGTATAATTAGCGTTTTGGGTCAAAATTAGGGTTTAGGGTTTGAATTAGGGTAAGAATTTGGCTTTTGGGTAAAAAATAGGGTTAGAATTAAGGTTTTGGCTGAAAATTAGGGGTTTGGGTTAAAATTAGGGTTTTGGGTTAAAATTAGGGTTTTACGTTAACATTAGGGTTTTGGTTTAAAATTAGGGTTTCTGGTCGAAATAAGGGTTCTGGGTCAAAATTAGGGTTTAGGGTTTGAATTTGGGTTAGAATTAGGGTTTCGGGTTAAATTAGGGTTCTGGGTCAAATTTAGGGTCCAAATTAGGGTTTGAATTAGGTTGAGTTTAAAATAGGGTTTTGGGTCAAAATAGGGTTAGAATTAGGGTTTTGGGTTAATTTTAGGGTTTTGAGTTAAAATTAGGGTTCTGGGAAAAATTTGGGTTCTGGGTCAAATTTAGGGTTTAGGATCAAAATTAGGGTTTAGGGTTGGAATTAGGGTTGAGTTTAAAATAGGGTTTTGGGTCAAAAATAGGTTTGAATTAGGGTTTGGGGTTAAAATTTTGGTATTGGGTCCAAATTAGGGTTTTGGCTCAAAATTAGAGTTTAGGGTTTGAATTAAGGTTTTGAGTTAAAAATAGGGTTTTGGTTTAAAATTAGGGTTTTGGGTCAAAATTAGGGTTCTGGCCAGATTTAGGGTTTAAGGTTTGAAATTGGGTTTTGAGTTTAAAACATGGTTTTGGGTCAAAAATATGGTTAGAATTAGGGTTTAGGGTTTGAATTAGGGTTTTGAGTTAAAAATATGGTTTTGGGTCAAAATAGGGCTAGAATTAGGGTTTGGGTTAAAACTTGGGTTTTGGGTCCAAATTTGGGTTTTGGGTCAAAATTAGGGTTTAGGGTTTGAATTAAAGTTTTCAGTTAAAAATAGGGTATTGGGTCAAAGTTAGGGCTCTGGGTAAAAATTAGTGTTTTGGGTCAAAATTAGGGTTTTTGGTACAAATTAGGGTTTTGGGTTTGAATTAGGGTTTGAGTTAAGAATGGGTTTTTGGGTCAAAAATAGGGTTAGAATTAGGGTTTTGGGTTAAAATTAGGGTTCTGGGTCAAAATTAGGGCTTCGGGTTAGAATTTGGGTTAGAATTAGGGTTTTGGGTAAAATTAGGGTTTCGGGTCAAAATTAGGGTTTAGGGTTTGAAGTAGGGTTTTGGGTCAATAATAGGGTTAGAAATAGGGTTTAGGTTCATAATTAGGGCTTTGGGTTACAATTAGGGTTTTGAGTTAAAAATATGATTTTGGGTCAAAAATAGGGTTAGAATTAAGGTTTTGGGTCAAAATTAGGGCTTTGGGTTAAAATTAGGGTTTTGGGTCAAAATTTGGGTTTGGGGTTAGAATTAGGGTTTCGGGTTAAATTAGGGTTCTGGGTCAAATTTAGGGTTTGAATTAGGGTTTCGGGTTTGAATTAGGTTTTGAGTTTAAAATAGGGTTTTGGGTCAAAAATATGGTTAGAATTAGGGTTTTGGGTTAAAATTAGGATTTTGAGTTAAAATTAGGGTTTTGGGAAAAATTAGGGTTCTGGGTCAAATTTAGGGTTTAGGGTTTGAATTAAGGTTTTGAGTTAACTATAGGGTTGTGGGTCAAAAATAAGGTTAGAATTAGGGTTTGGGGTCAAAATTAGGGTTTAGGGTTTGAATTAGGGTTTTGAGTTAAAAATAGGTTTTTGGGTCAAAAATAGGGTTTAGGGTTTGAATTAGGTTTTGAGTTTAAAATAGGGCTTTGGGTCAAAAATAGGGTTAGAATTAGGGTTAAAATTAGGGTTTCCGATTAAATTAGGGTTCTGGGTCAAATTTAGGGTCCAAATTAGGGTTTCGGGTTTTAATTAGGGTTTGAATTAGGTTTTGAGTTTAAAATAGGGTTTTGGGTTAAAAAATTGGGTTAGAATTAGGGTTTTGGGTTAACATTAGGGTTTTGGGATAAATTAGGGTTCTGGGTCAAATTTACGATTTAGGGTTTGAATTAAGGTTGAGTTAAAAATAGGGTTTTCGGTCAAAAATAGGGTTAGAATTAGGGTTTTGTGTCAAAATTAGGGCTCTCGGAAAAAAATTAGGGTTTTGGGTCAAAATTAGGGTTTTTGGTACAAAATAGGGTTTTGGGTTTGAATTAGGGTTTTGAGGTAATAATTGGTTTTGGGTCAAAAATAGGGTTAGAATTAGGGTTGTGGGTTAAAATTAGGGTTCTGGGTCAAATTTAGGGGTGAGGGATAGAATTTGGGTCAGAATTAGGGTTTGGTTTAAAATTAGGGTGTCGGGTTTGAAATAAGGTTTTGGGACATATTTAGGGTTAGGGTCAAAATTAGGGTTTAGGGTTTGAAATAGGGTTTTGGGTCAAAAATAGGGTTAGAATTTGGGTTTAGGGTCAAAATTAGGGCTTTCGGTTACAATTAGGGTATTAAGTTAGAAATAGGATTTTGGGTCAAAAATAGGGATAAAATTAAGGTTTTGGGTCAAAATTAGGGCTTTGGGTTAAAATTAGGGTTTTGGGTCAAAATTAAGGTTTAGGGTTAGAATTAGGGTTTCGGGTAAAATTAGGGCTCTGGGTGAAATTTATGGTCCAAATTAGGGTTTAGGGTTTGAATTAGGTTTTGAGTTTAAAATTGAGTTTTGGGCCAAAAATACGGTTAGAATTAGGGTTTTGGGTCAAAATTAGGGTTTAGGGTTTGAATTAGGGTTAGTGTAACACCCCGATTTTTCCGCTTTCTAAGATCGATATAAATATAAATAAACGTTTATATTTTTATCTGAAATTTAGAAATTGATTTTCGGAAAATTAAATTCATATTCATATCATACTTATTTTTATAAGTATATGGTGAAATTTTTGGTTGAAAATTCAGACGGAACCCGGTCTGCGTTTTCGTTGACAATAAGATTTTACTGCTCAAATGACCTAATTTGGACTCGTGAACGAAACACTTAAGGTTTTTATGAAGTTTCCAACTTCTTTGGCTATTTTAAAATTTTTCACTTAAAAAGTGAATTAAAATATATTATGCGGGCGTTATACGAAATCGGGTAAACGACGGAGCTGAAAACGGGATTTTCGGGACCCGCTAACGGATAAATAGGATGTCAAATCATGATGAGTCACAAGGGGTGAGTCATGGGATGACTCCTCATGGTCATGATTACTTTTAGGGGAAATGACCATTTTGCCCTTATGGTTGATTTTAATTACAAATTAACCTAAAGCAAGATTACACCTTTGTCCTTGGATTTTTGGCATATTGACCCTTTTGCCCTTGAAACCCACGTCCTCAAGGCTGCCAAGAGGCCCAATTTCACACCTATTTAAGGAGCACTTCATCTTCTTCATCAACTTTGCCATTTTCCATTAATACTCCTAAGTTACATAGCTTGATTTTGTGAAGCAAGTCCTTGGATCTTCACTTGTTTTTGATCTTCAAGAGGTGAATCCTATTCTCCTTCCCTAATCATGTCTATGTTCTTCAATAAGTTTCATGATTCAAAGTCTATTTCATCTATGTTCATCACTTTTAAGTTTCTAGATCTAGAACTTTGAAAAATCATAGTAAATCATAGAAAAATCCTAAAAATGTGAAACCAATTTCTATGATCCTATTATCCTCTCTATATTCAAGATCCAAGAGTGTGCATAAAAATAAATTTTCGTGCCTAGTTAACCTAAAGAGGCCGAACCTATGTCTTGGTGGGGGAAGGATTTTGTTCATTTTCTTTACATGATCCAATCTTATAAGTTATGTAGGTATTGGATCTATGTTGTTTGAAATGAATCAAGGTCTCTAAGCTAATTTAGTTTCCATGGCTGAAATTTAATTGTTTTAGGATTGGAAGATTTAATTTCAATCTTTGTACAATGATCATTGATTTAGGGTTTTAAGTAACTAGGAATCATTAATCCAAGAGTTTAGAAATTTTAGAGATTTCTAACCCCAAAGTCAGCCCTTGGCCGAAACCAACATGTAGGATTTTAGGCTTGATTTATTTGTTTGTTTGTTGATTGAGTGTTATGTTTAATGAAGGATAAACTAGATTATCGTGTACGTGCGTTGACGGTTCCCAGATTCACGACAAAGTTTTAAATCGGAAGCTAAGTTCTTCGAGAGGTAAGGGGAGCTTACCTGAGGGATTTTTCTCAATAACTATTTGTTTTAGTGTGGTTTATATGATTTATATGTGGTTGTGGTAAATTGTCTTTGTGGTTTACGTTGTGTTGTTTATCTGTGTATCGGTCTTTGATCTGCTCTTAATTTATTTAATTATCTGCAGTTGTATATTATATTGCTCTGATGCATGATCTGCCTGGGGATATAATCTTGATAATTGTTGTTGAATGTTATTTGTGAGTGTTGTTTGAGAAGCCTGACAGTGGTCAGTGCACAACCAATTAATCAGATAAAAACTTTAATAAGTTGTGAAAATTATATTCAACGTTTTATGGGGAATGTTGGAATATAATAATAGTGGAAAATATTATTTTGGAAAAATAATGAGTTTTGAGAAATATTATTATTTTAATGATTTGTTAGTGTAAAAGTAATTTATGAGTCACAATGAGAGCGAAACTGTGAAAATATTTTTGCACTGCTAATTTTTACGTAAGAAATTCCGGAATATTACAAAATATTATTTTATGAAATTAATTGGTGAAAATAAGTTAATCATGATTTTAGAAAATTAATTAAGTGGAAAAAGTTAAGTTTTGGCTTAAAAAGCCTTAAAAATAATATTTGACGGCAAATTTGGAAAAGTGTAGACAGCAAGTATTTTTGAAACGGCAGTGCATACTTTGAGGAGAATAAACCTCAAGTGACTCATTGGTTTGTGAAAAACGAAGTTTTATAATTTAAGGATTTTATAATGAATTTCTACCTTGGAAAAAGAATTTCTGAAAGTCAAAAGTTGATTCAACCGTGTTGAAAGTACAGTTGGACTTAGTAACCGAGATGTCGGGGTACTAAGGTTCTGTGTTGTGATGGACTCGAGGTCATTTGGACTTGAGGGCCTATACCATATACGTGAGGTATACCGTGTTAAAACATTGAAGATGTTTTGTAGTACCACGAACCTAAGACTGGTGCATCGGTCGAGAGGTGTCGTGATTGAGCACTCGGACTGTGAGGTCCTGTGTTGTAATAAAAGTTTTAAGGGTGTTTTAAAACTATGTGGGTCGTAAGCCATTTTGAGCTTTGTCAAAGAAAGATTGAACACAAAGAAAAGAATGAAACAAAAGGGTTTTGTATGCATTGGCAGACGTGCCTGTGTTCTGGCTGCGTGCCTGTGTTCTGGCTGCTTGCCTGTGTTCTGGCTGCGTGCCTGTGTTCTGGCTGCGTGCCTGGTATTCTGGCTGCGTGCCTAGTGTTCTGGCTGCGTGCCTGTATTCTGGCTGTGGGCCTGTATTCTGGTTGCGTTCCTGGAGTCTGATCAACTCAATTCTGGTTGGGATATCTCATGAGATTAAGTGTGAATGTTTAGATAATGGATAGAAGTGTTCATGCATAGTTTTCCAATGTTGATGTTTGGGGTGTGAAACCCACTGATAAACTGTATGCTATATTTGAGATGTTTATGTATATGTGCATGTGTCTTCTTTTGTGCTAGCATTTAGTTATTTTGTTAAATCCATATATTGGCGTCTCACCCTTACAAACATATCAGAGTCACACAAGGGATGAGATCTCTACAAAAAGGAGAAGGCTGTCTAGTTCGAGGCATGCTGTGCTGCTCCAGTTGGCGGTAGTGTCTGTTAGTTACGACCAGCTTAGGTCCTATTTTGATATATTGTGTTTATGAGAATAAAACTGATAATGATCTAGGTGTGAAGACATATGAGGCAGTATAGTTGTATGACTTATATACATTATGTATTTAAGTGTGATTTGATTACGTTATTGTTGTTATAAGGTTAAAAAGAAAAAAATTTATCACCATATTTTGAAAGGATGAACATTGAGAAAACATTATTTTCCGAAAGCAACCAGCAAATTAAGTTTTATTTCCGCAAACGGGTAACCATGTGATGACCCGAGTTAGGGTGTCACAGTTAGAATTAGGGTTTCTGGTTAAATTAGTGTTCTGGGTCCAAATTAGGGTTTCGGGTTTGAATTAGGGATTGAATTAGGTTTTGAGTTTAAAATAGGGTTTTGGGTCAAAAATAGGGTTAGAATTAGGGTTTTGGGTTAAAATTAGGGTTTTGGGAAAAATTAGGGTTTAGGGTTTGAATTAGGGTTTTGAGTTTAAAATTGGGTTTTGGGTCAAAAAGAAGGTTAGAATTAGGGTTTGGGGTTAAAATTTGGGTATGGCGTCCAAATTAGGGTTTTGGCTCAAAATTAGAGTTTAGGGTTTGAATTAAGGTTTTGAGATAAAAATAGGGCTTTGGGTTAAAAATAGGGTTAGAATTAGCGTTTTGGGATAAAAATAGGGGTTTGGGTTAAAAATAGGGTTAGAATTAGCGTTTCGGGTCAAAATTAGGGTTTCGGGTCAAAATTAGGGTTCTAGGTCAGATTTAGGCCCACTACTACAGAAAAGGGTTTTAGTAGCGCATTTTCAGTAGCACTTCAATGAAAAACGCTACTGAAAAATAGGCAGAAGGTTTTTAATAGCGCTTCCTTAAGAGAGCGCTATCTATTCCTTATCTAAGACAGCGCTTCTTCAAGGAAGCGCTATTGAATGTAGATTGATAGGAATAGATAGCGTTTTCTTGAGGAAGCGCTATTATAAGTAAGAGAATAGATAGCGTTTCCTCAAAAAAACGCTATCATAGGTAAGTAAATAGATAGCGCTTTTTCAAAGAAGCGTTGTCTATTCCCCTTTTCCTAAATATTTCCCTCACAGCTTCTCGCGCGACTCTTCTCAAACCCTCGCGCGACTCTTTCTCAAACCCTTCCCCTTCATCGCGCCTTCTCCCTCTACCGTGTATCCCTCTCCTCTGCCGTCATTTTCTCCCTCTGCTCACAGATCAGGAAGCCAGAAGCAAACTAAACGAAGCGTACGTGCTCACAGACCATATTGCCTCCATTCCACTAACATCTTCCCTACATACATGATTGTTCTGCTACTACGCAACTCCCCAACAGAAGATTCATCTCTCGGTTTCTACGTCAACTCGCAACCCCAAAACATTCATCTTTTAATTCCAACAAAACAAACATGGTAACGCCTGTGAATGATTTTCTATTCCATTCCACCTGCGGTCAATTTTATCTTTTTATTATTTCTAGGTTTTCTTTAATCTAAAATGTGATACAGGTATGCTTGGCTTGTTTGCTGCCTCTCTTCCTCGTCCCTATCGTCAACATCCTCCCTCTTCTATTCGATTTTCTTATGGTAAGTGAATCCATTAACATACCTCTTCAATTCCCTATTATATTTATCTTACACAACAACATTTTGCCGTTCGCGTGTCGTATTTTGTTTTAGGGTTTAGAAGACGTGTCAACAATGGTACATAACAGACCGTATTTGGTATTTTTATAAATAAACATGAGATTAAAATGACCAAAAGTATTGGAACCAAATAAAACATAACAAAATTCTGTCGACGCTACCTTAGAATGGACAAAAATTTCAATTGTTGTTTGCCATTATTGGTAAATTTAGGGTGAGTTTGGATAAACAGCTTAATTAAGCACATATTCAATAGCAGCAGTTAAAGGTTCAAATCGAACCATCTACTCCTTCAAAATCTCAAAAACATAGAAGGGGTACCCACCTTTTCTACTTTTAAACCATTCATTCATAATGTCTTTTCTTTCTGGAACTATATATTTAGTATAATCAACTGACTTGTGGTTGTGTATTCTCTCTGACTTACAGTTCTTCTGTCTTTACATGCCTTGTTGCTTCTCATTCACTTCCAGCTTTGTCTTTGTTGTATCCCTGCATACTGAAGCAAGCACCAATTGACTTACACTCCATTAACATGACAAGGTAACCCTCATCTCTCTTCTTTCTTTCCTATTCTAAACAACCGTTATCTGTTTATAAACTTTGTTGGACAATGATTCACGTTCTCTCTTTTCTATTTTGCTTTGCTTCCACTGCCTTTATTGTAAACTCTTAATATTTTCTTTTTCTTGCGCAATCTTTTGGTTGATGGTTTGAGTTCATGCTAAATGTTGCTACTCTTGAATTTAGAAATTAAAAGGATTTAGAGTATAAGCTGTTAGTTGCTAACACTATTTTAATTTATCATCTGCTATATCTATAAAACAAAAACTCATGACGCCGACACTACCAAGCATGTTGCATCAACCATACTTTAGCTAAGTTTTTGTCTATTCCTGCTGGACTGTATATATGGATTGTATGTCACTTTTAATTTTTCACGCAAAACCTTTATTCTTTGATACCAGTATAACCATTTTTTCTTCTTTCTTTCACATCATTTTTTTTCTTCAGGAAATCAACTTCCATAAGAAAACTTTGATTGACTTGCAAATCAGCAACATTCGAGTAATTTGATACAACTGAGAAAATTCCTGCTAGAGTTATACTTGAAGAAGCTATTATTAATAACAACCTCAATTGATATGAATATGTTATGAAATCTAGATTTATTTATACTAAACCATATGAACCACAATGTATTAGCAATGCCATAAAGAACTACATCTTGCAACAAAAAACTCCATCTTCTCTGACATATATTTAGAACAGATAAGACAGAACTAGTATCAATTGATATAGATAGACAATTCCCTAACAAACTCCACATTCTGCTTGCAAAGTTACACTGCACGAATAAATGATTAGTATTTTCATAATCACAGCCACATAAACTACACATTGAGATCATATAGCAACCTCTCATTCTTAGCATATCATCTGTTGGAACTTTCCTATGAATAATTCTCCATGTTAAAAAATATTTTGATGGGGGAAAAACCTTATTCCAAATAGTATTTTCCCCATTGAATAGGGATGCTTTTATCAATCATCATTGAATAAGCAACCTTTAATGTCAAAGAACCAGAATCACTGCAATTCCATATCAACTCGTCCTTAAACTGATTCATAGGGATGACAATTTGATTCAATTCTGCAGAAAGAGTAGGGGGCTTACTGAGGAGGATTTGAGGAACCTTCAAGCTACCAGGATCACGTCGAGGGAACCCAAACCTCCCTACCCTTATCCGCCGCTTCGGTCCCTGTCTCCGGCCCCCTCATCCTCCAACCTAAGCAGCCCCTTCATTCATCACCCAATCCCTAACTGACACCCACACGCTCGCATCTTCACTCATCTCTTCAACCACTACTGGAATCGACCAATTATATTCTAATCAATCTCACACAGGTATGCGATTCCTTTTTGAATTAATTTCTAAGTGCTCTGCGTTGCTTCTCGTTGTGAACTGATCTCTCGAATCCTGTGTTAGCTGTTTATTTTTTTTATGTAATTATTAATCCTGTTGAATCTGTTTACATCTGGGACCTGAATACACTAGTATTGTGAGATTTATGTTGTCCTCAGTGTGGTAGCTGTGTTAGAATATTCTGTTGT
>JAUPTC010001126.1:12500-28753 GCA_030762895.1 Sophora flavescens
ATTAATTTATGTATTAGATTACAAATCGAAAGGAATCACGGATATCATATAAAAACACTAAATAACTTTCAAGACAGAAGTTATCCTATAGATTCTCGTATTCATGCCTGTTCGAAATGCAAATCATAGTATTTATTCTTATGTGAATGAGAATGAAAAACAAGAAATACTTTTTCTCGAAATATGTACAAAGGGATTTTTAACTCCTAAAGATGCACTTTATTAAGCTTCCGGAATTTGATTGATTTATTTATTCCTTTTTTGCATTCGGAAGAAGAAAACTTAAATTTAGAAAACAATCAACACAAAGCTACTTTACCACCCCCTTTTATTTTTCATGACATATTTGAGAAACTAAGGAAAAATAAAAAGAAATAGCATTGAAATCCATTTTTATTGACCAATTAGAATTGCCTCCCAGGATCTATAATTGTCTCAAAAGGTCCAACATACATACATTATTGGACCTTTTGAATAATAGTCAAGAAGAACTTATGAAAATTGAACATTTTCACATCGAAGATGTAAAACATATATTGGACATTTTAGAAATAGAAAAACATTTTGCATAAATTTGAAATCAGTTGAATTTTTTTATCTTTATTTATAAGAAAAGATAAAGATAAAAATAGAGTTTAAATCTTTAACACAAATCCATATACTCGAATTGGTCAAAACACCCCTAGATGTATCTAGGTGGAATTCACTTTGAGACTAATTCTCCCTAGATACACAATCTACACCACATGGCATGATATTTTATTTCACAATTGAATCAATTTAAAAAAGACCTAAAGTTAGGGATTTTTCAATAGGTAATGTTGCTCCAATACCCAACCATAGGGCCACTGCGGTACCAATCAAAAAGACGGTTGTTGCTCTTGGACGATGAAATGGGTTTTGAAATTTATTAACATTCTCTAAAAAAGGTACTGTAAATAATACCGCAGCCACAGAAACCATTAAGAGAACGCCCAATAACTTATTTGGTACTGTACGAAGTATTTGAAATACGGGAAAGAAATACCATTCGGGTAATATTTCCAAAGGAGTTGCAAATGGATCCGCGGGTTCCCCAATCATTGATGGTTCTAGAACCGCTAAGCCTACGTTCATGGCAATAGTACCTAGAATTACTACTGGAAAAATATATTAAAGATCATTGGGCCACGCGGGTTCTCCATAATAATTATGACCCATTCCTTTAGCTAATTTAGCTCTCAATACAGGATCACTCAAGTCAGGTTTTTTTGTTATTGGGATAGGTGAATCCTTATAGATCCATCCTCCAAAAGAACCGAACATGATAATTTTTCATCATACGGCTCGAGCACGAATCAAATGAACCAAATGTATCCATAGAAAAAAGTTTCTATGTTATCCACACATATATGAGCATTCTATGTAAGAAAATGGACCCGATTCTCTTTTCCGAAGTTACAACTATCCATTGCAAAAAATTCAGTTCTTATTAAGTAAATGCTCAATACCCAAGTAGGCTTTAAAAAGTTGATAGTGCTTTCTGGGTCATCTCAGACCTTGCGATTTTTATACCCCCACCAAAAAAAAAAAGAATCTCGGGGCTTTTTACATACAAAAAAGGATTTACTTGTTACTGGTCTGTCTGATCTCACAGACTCAACGACCGAGTTGGTTTTCGGTTAACAAACAATTCCCGGTAAAATTCGTTTGTTAGTTGTGATATTGATATGCACCCCTGCCTGGCTTACTGCATGAGCATGGCACAGATGTCAATCTATATGCCTTGGTTTTTGTAGAATCTGTTTTGAATGATGTGATGAATTTCTATTGTTATTTAGATTTTTGGAGACTTTTGTTGGGTCATAGTCCATGTACTCTTCTAGCTCTTTCTTGTACAAAACACATGCATGACCAATTGTGTTATAAACCTTACCTGTCCCATATAGATTAATTGTGGATATCTTTACTATGATGTCTGTTGGTCTGTTAGAGGGTGGTGGATGCGGTTGAGTGTCTCTTTTTTCTTTGTTTTGTTTTTTTAACTTTTTGTTTCCTTGTTTTATTGCCTTCTGTCTTTGTAGTCTTGTGATGTGAAAACGTGTCTTTTTTTTTATAAATCAAAAGTGTATTAAAAGGAGTATAAGGTATACTCAACCCAATACAACCCAGAAAATTGGATACATCATACAAATACCTAGAGTATTCCCAAAGGGAACCCAACAGTAAAGTAAAACCATGTATATAGTAACCTGTCCAGCAACACAAACCCTGAACAATGACACCAAAACCTGCTACCCGAGAGTAAAACCCCAGCCCCAACAACATGAATGCAGGACCAACATGTTCTTAGTTGCAGAACCAAGTAGAAAGTGCACAACCATAATAACATACCCACCCAAAACTCCTACCCGAAAGTGAAAACAAGGCAGGAAACACACAGCAAACAGAACAGACCTGAGTCCACCAAAACCGCAGCAGTAGAGACAGAACAGAACAAACAGCACTTAAAAACAACCAAGATCCCTTTAGAACCATATCATAAGAGACCAGAATAAATTTACAACCATTATGAACTTGTTTTGACACATTCCAACGGATTTACACACCGTAGAGCAAAACCAGCTCCAGGACCTACAAATGATTAGATCAAAACATCTAGTGAAAACGTGTCTGTGTTGCGCGTCTGTCGATTTTGTACTCTCTTCATGAACTACATCAATAGACATATCATGGGTAATATCAATAATCCTCTTATATCTCTTACATGCTTTGATAACACAGATTAGTTAATCAAAATGGGTGAGACTTGAGAGTAACAATCATATATCCCTTTAAAATCTGGTAGCAAATTGGGAAACATGGCCTCTGATCATCATAGATCAAGGTAGAACTGCCGAGGAGGAACACTGATATCGACAAATTGCACATGGAAACCAATAATATTAAAATTGGAAATTGCAAAATTTTCACTTGAGTTCAGGCATTCCCTCCTGGTGCATACAAGACTAACGAATACAATTTAACAGTCGACACTTAATACAAGTAACGATTATTGAGATAGAGGTAAGAGATAAGAGATTTGGTTCCTTGAAACACAAATAAAAATGAGATGGAGATGATGGCTAGTACTGGATACTTTATATAGTAACATTGCTGCCTTGGTGGTCCGAAGCAAGGGTGTTCAACACTTATTCTTGCTTTAATATGCCTTTTAGCTGATAAAAATAATAAATAAATCTAAATGTGTGTAAGTATTGATAACTTACATTGGTGAAAGATAATTGTGCCTCATTTTTCAACTTATTAGCAGCTTGATAATCTGTAAGGTAGCAATTCAAATTAGTTGGTGATCAAAGGAATATTGAGTGCATGTGCAATGATTGATGCCATTGTTAAAATATAGGCCAAAACCAATCATTTGCTTAACTGTGGAATGTATTATGCATATGGGTGTGATCTCCACGGGATTAAGACTGTGAACTGTTGGTTTATTTTGTCCTTTTATAGTAGAAAATAGTATCTACTACTTGTTTAGTCTAGGGTACATATCTTGTTCTTTGACTGATTTCACCGCCCATTTTTATTTATTTATTTTTCAATATTTTATTTCTGAAGGGAAAAAGGGGTAGGTACTGTGAACTAGGCTATTACAGTTCAATAGGCCCTATCCATGTTTCAATTTTTTCTTTATGTAAGACCAACATGCTTCAGAGCCCAAGAGTAACCAGTCTATATGCCCAATAACATCTCTATAGTCAAGGACCCAATGTTGGACATAAAAGAAAAGCACATGAAACAGAATTTTTTTTTGTAACTTTCGTGCATTGGGTTGGTATAATTGTATTTTTGAGTGTAGAGTTGCTCTGCCTAGTCATGCTCATGGAAAGAGTGCTACTATTGTTTTGATCGTTTCTTTTACAAATCTATAGAAAACGACTGTGGCTACTACGTTCTGAAATTTATCAAGGATATCATCATTCAAAACCAAATGCAAATCCCAACCACGGTATTTAATTTCGGTTCTAGCTTACATAATTTAATAACTCAGATTTAGTCATTCTAATTTGATTTAATTTTCATTTTGAAGTATTTTCCTGAATGTAAATGCATCACATACTCCGATGATCAACTTACTCAACTTAAAGACGAGTGGTGTCGTTATGTGGTTATGAAAATTATCAATAATTAAAAGGTGCGACATACTCTGATATTATGCTAGCTAGTGTCTCTCCTATATTATTAGACTTTGTGTATGTGCAAGTGATCTGTATGTGTATCTTATGCTGGCCGACAACAAAGACTTTGTGCGATCAAGCAGAAGATGGAAGCAGCATGCACAAATTGTTTATAATTACTAGTGTGTTGATTAGCTTGTACACATTGTTAGCGTGCATGGTTATTATCTAGTGTAGGTTAGCGACCTTTCGGTTTATGGACTTAAATAGTAGAATTGGTTATGTGTAAGCGTTACTGTGAATTGTGTTAAAGTATATTACTTAATTAATTGGTTATATATGCTTGATTTTGATATTTGGTTTGGTTTATATATATATATATATATATATATATATATATATATATATATATATATATATATATATATATGCTTACCAATATGTAAGCTTTGTACATTAATTATATGTGTATGTGTGAGATGTACCTAAATGCAAAGTTATTCCTGTGAATTGATGAGGGATGGTTGTGCAGGTGGGAAATGTAGAAAAACAGTGAATAATGAAGAAAAAAAAGGGGGGATAGGTAGCGCTTCCTTGAGAAAGAGTTGTCTAAAGTATGCAATAGATTGTCTTTAGACAGCGCTTTCTCAAGGAAGCGCTACCTATTCCTACCTTCAGTAGTACTTTCTTGAAAAAACGTTGACTAAAGTGACAAATAGACAGCGCTTCCTTGAGAAAGCGCTATCTAAAGTATGTAATAGATTGTCTACCCCACAATACGCTTTCTCTAAAGTATGTAATAGATTGTCTTATTACCAACTTTAGACAGCGCTTTCTCAAGGAAGCGCTACCTATTCCTACTTTCAGTAGCGTTTTTTTAAGCGCTATTGAATCTCTCCCACCTTCAGTAGCGGGTGAATAGATAGCGCTTTGAAGCGCTACTAAAGGCCAAAAAAAAGCGCTACTGAAGCCCTTTTCTTTAGTAGTGCCTAGGGTTAAAGGTTTGAAATTGGGTGTTGAGTTTAAAACAGGGTTTTGGGTCAAAAATAGGGTTAGAATTAGGGTTTTCCGTTAAACTTTGGGTTACGGGTCAAAATTAGGGTTTTGTGTCAAATTTTGGGTTTAGGGTCAAAAATAGGGTTTTGGGTTTGAATTAGTGTTATGAGTTAAAAATAGGGTTTTGGGTCAAAATTAGGGTTCAGGGTTTGAATTAAGGTTTTGAGTTATAAATAGGGTTTTGGGTCAAAAATAAGGTTAGAATTAGGGTTTTGGGACAGAATTAGGGCTCTGGGTAAAAATTAGGGTTTTGGGTCAACATTAGGGTTTTTGGTACAAATTAGGGTTTAGGGTTTGAATTAGGGTTTTGAGTTAAAAATAGGTTTTTGGGTCAAAAATAGGGTTAGAATTAGGGTTTTGGGTTAAAGTTAGGGTTCTGGGGTCAAAATTAGGGCTTAGGGATAGAATTCGGGTTAGAATTAGGGATTTGGTTTAAAATTAGGGTTTCGGGTTTCAAAGAGGGTTTTGGGTCAGATTTAGGATTAGGGTCAAAATTAGGGGTTAGGGTTTGAAATAGGGTTTTGGGTCAAAATAGGGTTAGAATTAGGGTTTAGGGTCAAAATTAGGGCTTTGGGTTACAATTAGGGTTTTGAGTTAAAAATAGGATTTTGGGTCAAAAATAGGGTTAGAATTAAGGTTTTGGGTCAAAATTAGGGCTTTGGGTCAAAATTAGGGTTTAGGGTTAGAATTAGGGTTTCGGGTAAAATTAGGGTTCTGGGTGAAATTTATGGTCCAAATTAGGGTTTAGGGTTTGAATTAGTTTTTGTGTTTAAAATAGGGTTTTCAGTCAAAAATAGGGTTAGAATTAGGGTTTTGGGTTAAAATTGGTGTTTTGTGTTGAAATTAGGGTTTTGGGAAAATTAGGGTTCTGGGTCAAATTTAGGGTTTAGGATCAAAACTAGGGTTGAGGGTTTGAATTAGGGTTTTGTGTTTAAAATAGGGTTTTGGGTCAAAAATAAGGTTAGAATTAGGGTTTGGGGTTAAAATTTGGGTATTGGGTCCAAATTAGGGTTTAGGGTCAAAATTAGAGTTTAGGGTTTGAATTAAGGTTTTGAGTTAAAAATTGGGTTTTGTGTCAAAAATAAGGTTAGAATTAGGGTTTTGGTTTAAAAATAGTGTTTTGGGTCAAAATTAGGGTTCTGGGTCAGATTTAGGGTTTAGGGTCAAAATTAGGGTTTATGGCTTGAAATAGAGGTTTGAGTTTAAAATAGGGTTTTTGTCAAAAATAGGGTTAGAATTAGGGTTTTAGTCAAAATTAGGGCTTTGGGTTACAATTAGGGTTTTGGGTTAAAATTAGGGTTTTGGGTTAACATTTGGGTTTTGTTTTAAAATTAGGGTTTCTGGTCGAAATTAGGGTTCTGGGTCAAATTTAGGGTTTAGGATCAAAATTAGGGTTTAGGGTTAGAATTAGGGTTGAATTTAAAAAGGGTTTTGGGTAAAAATAAGGTTAGAATTAGGGTTTGGGGTTAAAATTTGGGTATTGGGTCCAAATTAGGGTTTTGGCTCAAAATTAGAGTTTAGTGTTTGAATTAAGGTTTTGAGTTAAAAATAGGGTTTTGGGTCAAAAATAGGGTTAGAATTAGGGTTTTACGTTAAAATTTGGGTTATGGGTCAAAATTAGGTTTTTGGGTCAAAATTTGGGTTTAGGGTCAAAATTTGGGTTTAGGGTTTGAATTAGGGTTTTGAGTTAAAAATATGGTTTTGGGTCAAAATAGGGCTAGAATTAGGGTTTGGGTTAAAACTTTGGTTTTGGGTTTGAATTAAGGTTGAGTTAAAAATAGGGTTTTGGGTAAAAAATAAGGTTAGAATTAGGGTTTTGAGTCAACATTAGGGCTCTGGGTAAAAATTAGGGTTTTGGGTCAAAATTAGGGTTTTTGGTACAAATTAGGGTTTAAGGTTTGAATTAGGCTTTTGAGTTAAAAATAGGTTTTTGGGTAAAAAAATAGGGTTAGAATTAGTGTTTTGGGTTAAAATTATGGTTCTGGGTCAAAATTAGGGCTTAGGGTTAGAATTAGGGTTTTGGGTAAAATAATGGTTTCGGGTCAAAATTAGGGTTTAGGGTTTGAAATACGGTTAGAATTAGGGTTTTAAGTCAAAATTAGGGCTTAGCATTAAAATTAGGGTTTTTGGTCAAACATAGGGTTTAGGGTTTGAATTAAGGTTTTGAGTTTAAAATAGGGTTAGAATTAGAGTTTAGGGTTTGAATTAAGGTTTTGAGTTAAAAATAGGGTTTTGGGTCAAAAATATGGTTAGAATTAGGGTTTTTGGTCAAAAATAGGTTTTGCGTCAAAATTAGGGTTTTTTGGTACAAATTAGGGTTTAGGGTTTGAATTAGTCTTTTGAGTTAAAAATAGATTTTTGGGTAAACAATAGGATTAGAATTAGGGTTTTGGGTTAAAATTAGGGTTCTGGGTCAAAATTAGGGCTTCGGGTTATAATTTGGGTTAGAATTAGGGTTTTGGGTAAAATTAGGGTTTCGTGTCAAAATTAGGGTTTAGGGTTGCAATTAGGGTTAGAACTAGGATTTTAGGTCAAAATTAGGGCTTAGGGTTAAAATTAGGGTTTTTGGTCAAACATAGGGTTTAGGGTTTGAATTAAGGTGTTGAGTTAAAAATAGGGTTTCAGGTCAATAATAAGATAATAATTACGGTTTTGGGTTAAAAATAGGGTTAGAATTAGGGTTTTGCATTAAAATTAGGGTTACGGGTCAAAATTAGGTTTTTGGGTAAAATTTTGGTTTTAGGGTCAAAATTAGGGTTTAGGGTTTGAATTAGGGTTTTGAGTTAAAAATAGGGTTAGAATTAGGGTTTTGGTTCAAAACTTGGGTTTTGGGCCCAAATTTGGGTTTTGGGTCAAAATTAGGGTTTAGGGTTTGAATTAAGGTTGAGTTAAAAATAGGGTTTTGGGTCAAAAATATGGTTAGAATTAGGGTTTTTGGTCAAAATTAGGGTTTTGGGTGAAAATTACGGTTTTGGGTACAAATTAGGGTTCAGGGTTTGAATTAGGGTTTTGAGTTAAAAATAGGTTTTTGGGTCAAAAATTGGGTTTGGGTTAAAATTAGGGTTCTGGGTCAAAATTAGGGCTTAGGGTTAGAATTTGGTTTAGAATTAGTTCTTTAGGTGAAATTAGGGTTTCGGGTCAAAATTAGGGTTTAGGGTTGGAAATAGAATTAGGGCTTAGGGTTAAAATTAGGGTTTTTGGTCAAACATAGGGTTTAGGGTTTGAATTAAGGTTTTGAGTTAAAAATAGGGTTTTGGGTCAATAATAAGATAATAATTACGGTTTTGGGTTAAAAATAGGGTTAGAATTAGGGTTTTGCATTAAAATTAGGGTTACGGTTCAAAATTAGGTTTTTCGGTCAAATTTTGGATTTAGGGTCAAAATTAGGGTTTAGGGTTTGAATTAGGGTTTTAGGTCAAAATTAGGGTTTTGCGTCAAAATTAGGGTATCGTGTCAAAGCTAGGGTTCTGGGTCAGATTTAGTGTTTTGAGTTTAAAATAGGGTTTTGGGTCAAAATAGGGTTAGAATTAGGGGTTTGCGTTAAAACAAGGATTACGGGTCAAAATTAGGTTTTTGGGTCAAATTTTGGGTTTAGGGTCAAAATTAGGGTTTGAATTAGGGTTTTGAATTAAAAATAGGGTTTTGGGTCAAAATAGGGAAAGAATTTGGGTTTTGGGTCAAAATTTGGGTTTAGGGTTTGAATTAGGGTTTTTGAGTTTAAAATAGGGGTTTGGGTCAAAAATAGGGTTAAAATTAGGGTTTTGGGTTAAAATTTAGGGTTTTGGGTCAAAATTAGGGTTTTGGGTCAAAATCAGGGTTTATGGTTTGAATTAGGGTTACAATTAGGGTTTTGGGTAAAATTAGGGTTACGGGTCAAAATTAGGGTTTTTGGTCAAACTTTGGGTTTTGGGTTTGAATTAGGGTTTGGGTTTAGAATTAGGGTTTTGGGTCAAAAATAAGGTTAGAATTAGGGTTTTGGTTAGAATTTGGGTTTTGGGTCCAAATTTGGGTTTTGGGTCAAAATTAGGTTTGGGTTTGAATAGTTGAGTCACACATTAGGGTTTTGAGTCAAATTTTGGGTTATAATTAGGGTTTTGGTTTAAAAATAGGGTTTTGGGTTAAAATAAGGGTTAGGGTTTAGGTTTTGGGTCAAATTTGGGTTTGAAGGTTTGAAATAGGGTTTTGAGCTTAAAATAGGGTTTTTGGTCAAAAATTGGGTTAGAATTAGGGTTTTGGGTCAAAATTAGGGCTTTGGGTTACAATTAGGGTTTTGGGTTAAAATTTGTGTTTAGGATCAAAATTAGGGTTTTGGGTCAAAATCAGGGTTTAGGGTTAGAATTAGACTTTTGGGTAAAATTAGGGTTTCGGGTCAAAATTATGGATTTGGGTCAAATTTAGGGTTTAGGGTTTGAATTAGGTTTTGAGTTTTAAATAGTCTTTTGGGTCAAAAATGGGGTTAGAATTAGGGTTTTGGGTTAAAATTAGGGTTTTGGGAAAATTTAGGGTTCTGGATCAAATTTAAGGTTTAGGATCAAAATTAGGGTATAGGGTTTGAATTAGGGTTTTGAGTTTAAAATACGGTTTTGGGTCAAAATAGGGTTAGAATTTGCGTTTTGTTTGAAAATTAGGGTATCGTGTCAAAGTTAGGGTTCTGGGTCAGATTTAGTGTTTTGAGTTTAAAATAGGGTTTTGGGTCAAAATAGGGTTAGAATTAGGGGTTTGCGTTAAAACAAGGATTACGGGTAAAAATTAGGTTTTTGGGTCAAATTTTGGGTTTAGGGTCAAAATTAGGGTTTGAGTTAGGGTTTTGAATTAAAAATAGGCTTTTGGGTCAAAATAGGGTAAGAATTTGGGTTTTGGGTCAAAATTTGGGTTTAGGGTTTGAATTAGGGTTTTTGAGTTTAAAATAGGGGTTTGGGTCAAAAATAGGGTTAAAATTAGGGTTTTGGGTTAAAATTTAGGGTTTTGGGTCAAAATTAGGGTTTTGGGTCAAAATCAGGGTTTATGGTTTGAATTAGGGTTACAATTAGACTTTTGGGTAAAATTAGGGTTTCGGGTCAAAATTAGGGGTTTGGGTCAAATTTAGGGTTTTGGGTTTGAATTAGGTTTTGGGTTTAAAATAGGGTTTTGGGTCAAAAATAAGGTTAGAATTAGGGTTTGGGGTTAGAATTTGGGTTTTGGGTCCAAATTAGGGTTTTGGCTCAAAATTAGTGTTTTGGGTTTGAATTAAGGTTGAGTCACAAATAGGGTTTTGAGTCAAAAATAGGGTTATAATTAGGGTTTTGGTTTAAAAATAGGGTTTTGGGTCAAAATAAGGGTTCCGGGTCAGATTTAGGGTTTAGGGTCAAAATCTGGGTTGAAGGTTTGAAATAGGGTTTTGAGCTTAAAATAGGGTTTTTGGTCAAAAATTGGGTTAGAATTAGGGTTTTGGGTCAAAATTAGGGCTTTGGGTTACAATTAGGGTTTTGGGTTAAAATTAGTGTTTAGGATCAAAATTAGGGTTTAGGGTTTTGGGTTTAAAATAGGGTTTTGGGTCAAAATAGGGTTAAAATTAGGGTTTTAGGTTAAAATTTAGGCTTTCGGGTCAAAATTAGTGTTTTGGGTCAAAATTAGGGTTTAGGGTTTGAATCAGGGTTAGAATTAGACTTTTGGGTTAAATTAGGGTTTCGGGGTCAAAATTAGGGTTCTAGGTAAAATTTAGGGTTTAGGGTTTGAATTAGGTTTGGAGTTTAAAATGGTGTTTTGGGTCAAAAATAGGGTTAGAATGAGGGTTTTGGGTTAAAATTAGGGTTTGGGGAAAAATTAGGGTTCTGGTTCAAATTTAAGGTTTAGGATCCAAATTAGGGTTTAGGGTTTGAATTAAGGTTTTGAGTTTAAAATAGGGTTTTGAGTCAAAATAGGGTTAGAATTAGGGTTTTGTGTCAAAACTTGGGTTTTGAGTCCAAATTAGGGTTTTGGGTCAAAATTAGAGTTTAGGGTTTGAATTAAGTTTTCAGTTAAAAAAAGGGTTTTGAGTCAAAAATAAGGTTAGAATTAGGGTTTTGGTTTAAAATTAGGGTTTCGGGTCAAAATTTGGGTTCTGGGTCAGATTTAAGGTTTAGGGTTTGAAATAGGGTTTTGAGTTTGCTAATAGGGTTTTGGGTCAAAATAGGGTTAGAATTAGGGTTTTGCATTAAAATTAGGGTTAGGGATCAAAGTTAGGTTTTTGTGTCAAATTTTGGGTTTAGGGTCAAAATTAGGGTTTAGAGTTTGAATTAGGGTTTAGAGTTTAAAATCGGGCTAGAATTAGGGTTTAGGGTTTGAATTAAGGTTTTAAGTTAAAAATAGGGTTTTGGGTCAAAAATATGGTTAGAATTAGGGTTTTTGGTCAAAAATAGGGTTTTGCGTCAAAATTAGGGTTTTTTGGTACAAATTAGGGTTTAGGGTTTGAATTAGGCTTTTGAGTTAAAAATAGGTTTTTGGGTAAAAAATAGGGTTCGAATAGGGTTTTGGGTTAAAATTAGGGTTCCGGGTCAAAATTAGGGCTTAGCGTTAGAATTAGGGTTTTGGTTGAAATTAGGGTTTCGGGTCAAAATTAGGGTTTAGGGTTGGAAATAGGGTTAGAATTAGGGCTTAGGGTTAAAATTAGGGTTTTTGGTCAAACATAGGGTTTAGGGTTTGAATTAAGGTTTTGAGTTAAAAATAGGGTTTTGAGTCAATAATAAGATAATAATTACGGTTTTGGGTTAAAAATAGGGTTAGAATTAGGGTTTTGCATTAAAATTAGGGTTACGGGTCAAAATTAGGTTTTTTGGTCAAACTTTGGGTTTAGGGTCAAAATTAGGGTTTAGGGTTTGAATTAGGGTTTTGAGCTAAAAATAGGGTTAGAATTAGGGTTTTGGTTCAAAACTTGGGTTTTGGGCCCAAATTTGGGTTTTGGGTCAAAATTAGGGTTTAGTGTTTGAATTAAGGTTTTGAGTTAAAAATAGGGTTTTGGGTCAAAAATATGGTTAGAATTAGGGTTTTTGGTCAAAATTAGGGTTTTGGGTGAAAATTACGGTTTTGGGTACAAATTAGGGTTCAGGGTTTGAATTAGGGTTTTGAGTTAAAAATAGGTTTTTGGGTCAAAAATTGGGTTAGGTTAAAATTAGGGTTCTGGGTCAAAATTAGGGCTTAGGGTTAGAATTTGGTTTAGAATTAGGGTTTTGGGTAAAATTAGGGTTTTGGGTCAAAATTAGGGTTTAGGGTTTGAATTAGGGTTTTAGGTCAAAATTAGGGCTTAGGGTTAAAATTAGGATTTTTTGTCAAACATAGGGTTTAGGGTTCGAATTAAGGTTTTGAGTTAAAAATAGGGTTTTTGGTAAAAAATAATGTTAGAATTACGGTTTTGGGTTAAAATTAGGGTTTCGAGTCAACATTAGGTTTTTGGGTCAAATTTTGGGTTTATGGTCAAAGATAGGTTTTGAATTAGGGTTTTGAATTAAAAATAGGGTTTTGGTTCAAAATAGGGTTTGAATTTAGGTTTTGGGTCCAAATTTAGGTTTAGGGTTTGAATTAGGGTTTTGAGTTTAAAATAGGGTTTTGGGTCAAAATTAGGGTTTTGGGTTAAAATTTTGGGTTTTGGGTCAAAATTAGGGTTTTGGGTCAAAATCAGGGTTTAGGGTTAGAATTAGACTTTTGGGTAAAATTAGGGTTTCGGGTCAAAATTATGGATTTGGGTCAAATTTAGGGTTTAGGGTTTGAATTAGGTTTTGAGTTTTAAATAGTCTTTTGGGTCAAAAATGGGGTTAGAATTAGGGTTTTGGGTTAAAATTAGGGTTTTGGGAAAATTTAGGGTTCTGGGTCAAATTTAAGGTTTAGGATCAAAATTAGGGTATAGGGTTTGAATTAGGGTTTTGAGTTTAAAATACGGTTTTGGGTCAAAATAGGGTTAGAATTTGGGTTTTGTTTGAAAATTAGGGTATCGTGTCAAAGTTAGGGTTCTGGGTCAGATTTAGTGTTTTGAGTTTAAAATAGGGTTTTGGGTCAAAATAGGGTTAGAATTAGGGGTTTGCGTTAAAACAAGGATTACGGGTCAAAATTAGGTTTTTGGGTCAAATTTTGGGTTTAGGGTCAAAATTAGGGTTTGAGTTAGGGTTTTGAATTAAAAATAGGCTTTTGGGTCAAAATAGGGTAAGAATTTGGGTTTTGGGTCAAAATTTGGGTTTAGGGTTTGAATTAGGGTTTTTGAGTTTAAAATAGGGGTTTGGGTCAAAAATAGGGTTAAAATTAGGGTTTTGGGTTAAAATTTAGGGTTTTGGGTCAAAATTAGGGTTTTGGGTCAAAATCAGGGTTTATGGTTTGAATTAGGGTTACAATTAGACTTTTGGGTAAAATTAGGGTTTCGGGTCAAAATTAGGGGTTTGGGTCAAATTTAGGGTTTTGGGTTTAAAATAGGGTTTTGGGTCAAAAATAAGGTTAGAATTAGGGTTTGGGGTTAGAATTTGGGTTTTGGGTCCAAATTAGGGTTTTGGTTCAAAATTAGTGTTTTGGGTTTGAATTAAGGTTGAGTCACAAATAGGGTTTTGAGTCAAAAATAGGGTTATAATTAGGGTTTTGGTTTAAAAATAGGGTTTTGGGTCAAAATAAGGGTTCCGGGTCAGATTTAGGGTTTAGGTTCAAAATCTGGGTTGAAGGTTTGAAATAGGGTTTTGAGTTTAAAATAGGGTTTTTGGTCAAAAATTGGGTTAGAATTAGGGTTTTGGGTCAAAATTAGGGCTTTGGGTTACAATTAGGGTTTTGGGTTAAAATTAGTGTTTAGGATCAAAATTAGGGTTTTGGGTTTAAAATAGGGTTTTGGGTCAAAATAGGGTTAAAATTAGGGTTTTAGGTTAAAATTTAGGCTTTCGGGTCAAAATTAGTGTTCTGGGTCAAAATTAGGGTTTAGGGTTTGAATTAGGGTTAGAATTAGACTTTTGGGTTAAATTAGGGTTTCGGGGTCAAAATTAGGGTTCTAGGTAAAATTTAGGGTTTAGGGTTTGAATTAGGTTTGGAGTTTAAAATGGTGTTTTGGGTCAAAAATAGGGTTAGAATGAGGGTTTTGGGTTAAAATTAGGGTTTGGGGAAAAATTAGGGTTCTGGGTCAAATTTAAGGTTTAGGATCCAAATTAGGGTTTAGGGTTTGAATTAAGGTTTTGAGTTTAAAATAGGGTTTTGAGTCAAAATAGGGTTAGAATTACGGTTTTGTGTCAAAACTTGGGTTTTGGGTCCAAATTAGGGTTTTGGGTCAAAATTAGAGTTTAGGGTTTGAATTAAGTTTTCAGTTAAAAAAAGGGTTTTGAGTCAAAAATAAGGTTAGAATTAGGGTTTTGGTTTAAAATTAGGGTTTCGGGTCAAAATTTGGGTTCTGGGTCAGATTTAAGGTTTAGGGTTTGAAATAGGGTTTTGAGTTTGCTAATAGGGTTTTGGGTCAAAAATAGGGTTAGAATTAGGGTTTTGCATTAAAATTAGGGTTAGGGATCAAAGTTAGGTTTTTGTGTCAAATTTTGGGTTTAGGGTCAAAATTAGGGTTTAGAGTTTGAATTAGGGTTTTGAGTTTAAAATCGGGCTAGAATTAGGGTTTAGGGTTTGAATTAAGGTTTTAAGTTAAAAATAGGGTTTTGGGTCAAAAATATGGTTAGAATTAGGGTTTTTGGTCAAAAATAGGGTTTTGCGTCAAAATTAGGGTTTTTTGGTACAAATTAGGGTTTAGGGTTTGAATTAGGCTTTTGAGTTAAAAATAGGTTTTTGGGTAAAAAATAGGGTTCGAATAGGGTTTTGGGTTAAAATTAGGGTTCCGGGTCAAAATTAGGGCTTAGCGTTAGAATTAGGGTTTTGGTTGAAATTAGGGTTTCGGGTCAAAATTAGGGTTTAGGGTTGGAAATAGGGTTAGAATTAGGGCTTAGGGTTAAAATTAGGGTTTTTGGTCAAACATAGGGTTTAGGGTTTGAATTAAGGTTTTGAGTTAAAAATAGGGTTTTGAGTCAATAATAAGATAATAATTACGGTTTTGGGTTAAAAATAGGGTTAGAATTAGGGTTTTGCATTAAAATTAGGGTTACGGGTCAAAATTAGGTTTTTTGGTCAAACTTTGGGTTTAGGGTCAAAATTAGGGTTTAGGGTTTGAATTAGGGTTTTGAGCTAAAAATAGGGTTAGAATTAGGGTTTTGGTTCAAAACTTGGGTTTTGGGCCCAAATTTGGGTTTTGGGTCAAAATTAGGGTTTAGTGTTTGAATTAAGGTTTTGAGTTAAAAATAGGGTTTTGGGTCAAAAATATGGTTAGAATTAGGGTTTTTGGTCAAAATTAGGGTTTGGGGTGAAAATTACGGTTTTGGGTACAAATTAGGGTCTGTGGTTTGAATTAGGGTTTTGAGTTAAAAATAGGTTTTTGGGTCAAAAATTGGGTTAGGTTAAAATTAGGGTTCGGGTCAAAATTAGGGCTTAGGGTTAGAATTTGGTTTAGAATTAGGGTTTTGGGTAAAATTAGGGTTTGGGTCAAAAATTAGGGTTTAGGGTTTGAATTAGGGTTTTAGGTCAAAATTAGGGCTTAGGGTTAAAATTAGGATTTTTTGTCAAACATAGGGTTTAGGGTTCGAATTAAGGTTTTGAGTTAAAAATAGGGTTTTTGGTAAAAAATAATGTTAGAATTACGGTTTTTGGGTTAAAATTAGGGTTTCGAGTCAACATTAGGTTTTGGGTCAAATTTTGGGTTTATGGTCAAAGTTAGGTTTTGAATTAGGGTTTTGAATTAAAAATAGGGTTTTGGTTCAAAATAGGGTTTGAATTTAGGTTTTGGGTCCAAATTTGGGTTTAGGGTTTGAATTAGGGTTTTGAGTTTAAAAAATAAAAAGGTTAAAATTAGGTTGGGTTAAAATTTTGGGTTTTGGGTCAAAATTAGGGTTTTGGGTCAAAATCGGGGTTTAGGGTTAGAATTAGACTTTTGGGTAAAATTAGGGTTTGGGTCAAAATTATGGATTTGGGTCAAATTTAGGGTTTAGGGTTTGAATTAGGTTTTGAGTTTTAAATAGTCTTTTGGGTCAAAAA
>JAUPTC010001127.1:0-28705 GCA_030762895.1 Sophora flavescens
ATTGTTAATTTTCAAATTTTTCACTCATCCCGACCTTGTTGTCATGCGCAGAGTATAACTAGTGCTACCGATATCGGATTTTGGTGATCTTGTTGTCCCTAGAAAGATAAGGAAGAGACCTACAATGTCAGGTTTCACAAGAATTGTCAAATTAGACCAAAATCAAGGCTAAATTGGGTCCTGAGTTCTCTGGCGCGGATCGGTCTGTGATCCATGATGTTCCTTCACTTAAATGGGCCTAACTTACTCATCTTAAGCCCAATTAAGGCATATGATACCTTGTTGGAAAGCTTATTCAGAGGCCCTTAATTTGGTCTAGGGTTAGGTCAGGATTAATAAGCAAAAATAGTAGTTTACAGCCACACAAGCCAGAGAGAGACGGAAATTAGACAACTTTTACAATCATTGTTTTTGCTTTTACATTATTGGGCATAATTGCTAAACATTGTTAATTTTCGGATTTTTCACTCTTCCTGACCTTGTTGCCTTGTGCAGAGCATAACTAGAGCTATAGATATCAGATTTTGATGATCTTGCTGTCCCTAGAAAGATAAGGAACGGACCTACAATTTCAGGTGCACAAGAATTGTCAAATTATTCCAAAATCAATTCTAAACTGGGTCCCGATTCCTCTGGCGCGGATCCGTGAGCAGTCCATGATATTCCTTCACTTAATTGGGCCTAACTTACAAATATTAAGCCCAATTAAGGCATATGATACCTTGTTGGAAAGCTTATTCAGAGGCCCATAATTTGGTCTAGGGTTAGGTCGGGATTAAAAAGCATAAATAGCAGTTTACAGCCGCACAAGCTAGAGAGAGAAGGATATTAGACAACTTTTACAATCATTGTTTTTGGTTTTACATTATTGGGCTTAATTGCTAAACATTGTTAATTTTCGGATTTTTCACTCTTCCAGACCTTGTTGCCTTGCTCAGAGCATAACTAGAGCTACAGATTTCGGATTTTGGTGATCTTGCTGTCCCTAGAAAGATAAGGATGAGACCAACAATTTCAGGTTTGACAATAATTTACATTATTATACCAAAATCAAGGCTAAATTGGGTCCCGAGTACTCTGGCGCGGATCAGTGCGCAGTCCATGATATTCCATCATTTAAATGGGTCTAACTTACTAATCTTAAGCCCACTTAAGGCATATGATACCTTGTATGTAAAACCTTATTCAGTGGCCCTTAATTTGGTCTAGGGTTAGGTCGGGATTAAAAAGCATAAATAGCGATTTCTGACAAAGACGAGCTAGAGAGAGAAGGAAATTAGACAACTTTTACAATCATTGTAATTGGTTTTACATTATTGGGCTTAATTGGGCTTAATTGCTAAACATTGTTAATTTTCGGATTTTTCACTCTTCCTGACCTTGTTACCTTGCGCAGAGCATAACTAGAGCTACAGATATCTGATTTTGGTGATCTTGCTGTCCCTAGAAAGATAAGGAAGAGACCCACAATTTCATATTTCCAAAGAATTATCAAATAAGGCCAAAATCAAGCAAAAATTGGATCTCGAGTTCTCTAGCACGGATCAGTGCGCAGTCCATGATGTTCCTTCACTTAAATGGGCCTAACTTACTAATCTTAAGCCCAATTAAGGCATATGTTACCTTGTTGGAAAGCTTATTCAGAGGTCCTTAATTTGGTCTAGGGTTAGGTCGGGATTAAAAATCATAAATAGCAGTTTACAGCCGCACAAGCTAGAGAGAGATGGAAATTAGACAACTTTTACAATCATTGTTTTGGGTTTTACATTATTGGGTTTAATTGGACTTAATTTCTAAACATTGTTAATTTTCGGATTTTTCACTCATCCTGACCTTGTTGTCTTGCGCAGAGCATAACTAGAGCTACAGATATCGGATTTTGTTGATTTTTATGTCCTTAGAAAGATAAGGAAGAGACCTACAATGTCAGGTTTCACAAGAATTGTCAAATTAGACCAAAATCAAGGCTAAATTGGGTCCCGAGTTCTCTGGCGCGGATCAGTGCCCAGTCCATGACGTTCGTTCCCTTAAATGGGCCTAACTTACTCATCTTAAGCCCAATTAAGGCATATGATACCTTGTTGGAAAGCTTATTCAGAGGCCCTTAATTTGGTCTAGGGTTAGGTCAGTATTAATAAGCAAAAATAGTAGTTTTCAGCCGCACAAGCCAGAGAGAGACGGAAATTAGACAACTTTTACAATCATTGTTTTTGGTTTTACATTATTGGGCATAATTGCTAAACATTGTTAATTTTCAGATTTTTAACTCTTCCTGACCTTGTTGCCTTGTGCAGAGCATAACTAGAGCTACAGATATCGGATTTTGATGATCTTGCTGTCCCTAGAAAGATAAGGAAGGGACCTACAATTTCATGTTCACAAGAATTGTCAAATTATTCCAAAATCAAGGCTAAATTGGGTCCCGAGTTCTCTGGCGCGGATCAGTGCGCAGTCCATGATATTCCTTCACTTAATTGGGCCTAACTTACTAATCTTAAGCCCAATTAAGGCATATGATACCTTATTGGAAAACTTATTCAGAGGCCCATAATTTGGTCTAGGGTTAGGTCGGGATTAAAAAGTATAAATAGCAGTTTACAGCCGCACAAGCTAGAGAGAGAAGGAAATTAGACAACTTTTACAATCATTGTTTTTGGTTTTACATTATTGGGCTTAATTGCTAAACATTGTTAATTTTCGGATTTTTCGCTCTTCCAGACCTTGTTGCCTTGCGCAGAGCATAACTAGAGCTACAGATTTCGGATTTTGGTGATCTTGCTGTCCCTAGAAAGATAAGGATGAGACCAACAATTTCAGGTATGACAATAATTTACATTATTAGACCAAAATCAAGGTTAAATTGGGTCCCGAGTACTCTGGCGCGGATCAGTGCGCAGTCCATGATATTCCTTCACTTAAATGGGTCTAACTTACTAATCTTAAGCCCAATTAAGGCATATGATACCTTGTTGGAAAGCTTATTCAGAGGCCCTTAATTTGGTCTAGGGTTAGGTCGGGATTAAAAAGCATAAATTGCAGTTTATATCCGCACAAGCTAGAGAGAGAAGGAAATTAGACAACTTTTACAATCATTGTTTTTGGTTTTACGTTATTGGGCTTAATTGCTAAACATTGTTAATTTTCGGATTTTTCACTCATCTCGACCTTGTCGCCATGCGCAGAGTATAACTAGAGCTACAGATATCGGATTTTGGTGATCTTGCTGTCCCTAGAAAGATAAGGAAGAGACCTATAATTTCAGGTGACACAAGAATTGTCAATTTAGGCCAAAATCAAGGCTAAATTGGGTCCGAAGTTCTCTGGCACGGATCAGTGCGCAGTCCATGATGTTCCTTCACTTAAATGGGCATAACTTACTCATCTTCAGCCCAATTAAGGCATATTACACCTTGTTGGAAAACCTATTCAGAGGCCCTTAATTTGTTCTAGGGTTACGTCAAGATTAATAAGCATAAATAGAAGTATACAGCCGCACAATCCAGAGACAGACGGAAATTAGACAACTTTTACAATCATTGCTTTTGCTTTTATATTATTGGGCTTAATTGCTAAACATTGTTAATTTTCGGATTTTTCACTCATCCCGACCTTGTTACCATGCGCAGAGTATAACTAGAGCTACAGATATCGGATTTTGGTGATCTTGCTGTCCCTAGAAAGATAAGGAAGTTACCTAGAATTTCAGGTTCACAAGAATTGTCAAATTATTCCAAAATCAAGGCTAAATTGGGTCCCGAGTTCTCTGGCACGGATCAGTGCGCAGTCCATGATATTCCTTCACTTAAATGGGCCTAACTTACTAATCTTAAGCCCAATTAAGGCATATGATACCTTGTTGGAAAGCTTATTCAGAAGCCCTTATTTTGGTCTAGGGTTACGTCGGGATTAATAAGCATAAATAGCAGTTTACAGCCGCACAAGCCAGAGAGAGACAGAAATTAGACAAATTTTACAATCATTGTTTTTGCTTTTTATATTATTGGGCCTAATTGGGCTTAATTGCTAAACATTGTTAATTTTCAGATTTTTCACTCATCCTGACCTTGTTGCCTTGTGCAGAGCATAACTAGAGCTACAGATATCGGATTTTGATGATCTTGTTGTCCGTAGAAAGATAAGGAAGGGACCTACAATTTCAGGTTTCACAAGAATTGTCAAATTAGGCAAAAATCAAGGCTAAATTGGGTCCCGAGTTCTCTAGCGCGGATCAGTTCGCAGCCCATGATGTTCCTTCACTTAAATGGGCCTAACTTACTCATCTTAAGCCCAATTAAGGCATATGATACCTTGTTGGAAAGCTTAATCAGAGGCACTTAATTTGCTCTAGGGTTAGGTCAGGATTAATAAGCATAAATACCAGTTTACAACCACACAAGCCAGAGAGAGACGGAAATTAGACAACTATTAAAATCATTGTTTTTGCTTTTACATTATTGGGCTTAATTGCTAAACATTGTTAATTTTCAATTTTTCACTCATCCTGACCTTGTTGTCTTGCGCAGAGCATAACTAGAGCTACAGATACCCGATTTGGTGATCTTGCTGTCCCTAGAAAGATAAGGAAGAGACCCTTAATTTCATATTTCCAAAGAATTATCAAATTAGGCCAAAATCAAGGCTAAATTGGATCCCGAGTTCTCTAGCACGGATCAGTGCGCAGTCCATGATGTTCCTTCACTTAAATGGGGCTAACTTACTAATCTTAAGCCCATTTAAGGCATATGATACCTTGTTGGAAATCTTATTCAGAGGCCCTTAATTTGGTATAGGGTTATGTCAGGATTAAAAAGAATAAATAGCAGTTTACAGCCGCACAAGCTAGATAGAGAAGGAAATTAGACAACTTTTACAATCATTGTTTTTGGTTTTACATTTTTGGGCTTAATTGGACTGAATTGCTAAACATTGTTAATTTTCGGATTGTTCACTCTTCCTGACCTGTTGCCTTGCGCAGAGCATAACTAGAGATACAAATTTCTGATTTTGGTGATCTTGCTCTCCCTAGAAAGATAAGGAAGAGACCCACAATTTCATATTTCCAAAGAATATTCAAATTAGGCCAAAATCAAGGCTAAATTGGATCCCGAGTTATCTACCACGGATCAGTGCGCAGTCCATGATGTTCCTTCACTTAAATGGGGCTAACATACTAATCTTAAGCCCAATTAAGGCATATGATACCTTGTTGGAAAGCCTATTCAGCTAGAGAACTCGGGATCCAATTTAGCCTTGATTTTGGCCTTATTTGACAATTCTTTGGAAACCTGAAATTGTAGGTCTCTTCCTTATCTTTCTAGGGACATCAAAATCACCAAAATCCGATATCTGTAGCTCTAGTTATGCTCTGCGCAAGGCAACAAGGTCGGGATGAGTAAAAAATCCATAAATTAACAATGTTTAGCAATTAAGCCCAATTGAGCCCAATAATGTAAAACCAAAAACAATGATTGTAAAAGTTGTCTAATTTCCTTCTCTCTCTAGCTTTAGCGGCTTTAAACTGCTATTTATACTTTTTAATCCCGACTTAACCCTAGACCAAATTAAGGGCCTCTGTATAAGCCTTCCAACAAGGTATCATATGCCTTAATTGGGCTTAAGATTAGTAAGTTAGGTCCATTTAAGTGAAGGAACATCATGGACTGCGCACTGATCCGCGCCAGAGAACTCGGGACCCAATTTAGCCTTGATTTTGGCCTAATTTGACAATCCTTGTTAAACCTGAAATTGTAGGTTTCTTCCTTATCTTTCTAGGGACAACAAGATCACCAAAATCCGATATTTGTAGCTCTAGTTATGCTGTCCTTAAGGCAACAAGGTCAGGAAGAGTGAAAAATCCGAAAATTAACAATGTTTAGCAATTAAGCCCAATAATGTAAAACCAAAAACAATGATTGTAAAAGTTGTCTAATTTCCATCTCTCTCTGGCTTGTGCGGTAGCAGTTTACAGCCCCACAAACCAGAGAGAGACGGAATAGGCGTATGGCAACATTATTGGCCTTTACAAGGCAACTAGACCAAATTAAGGGCCTCTGAATAAGCTTTCCAACAAGGGCTATTCAGAGGCACCAAAATAACCCTTGACCAAATTAAGGGCCTCTGAATAAGCTTTTCAACAAGGTATCATATGCCTTGATTGGGCTAAAGATGAGTGAGTTAGGCACATTAAAGTAAAGGAACATCATGGACTGCGCACTGATCCGCGCCAGAGAACTTCGGACCCAATTTAGCCTTGATTTTGGCCTAAATTGACAATTCTTGTGTCACCTGAAATTGTAGGTCTCTTCCTTATCTTTCTAGGGACAGCAAGATCACCAAAATCCGATATTTGTAGCTCTAGTTATACTCTGCACATGGCAACAAGGTCGGGATGAGTGAAAAATCCGAAAATTAACAAAGTTTAGAAATTAAGCCCAATTAAGCCCAATAATGTAAAACAAAAACAATGATTGTAAAAGTTGTCTAATTTCATTCTCTCTCTAGTTTGTGCGGCGGTAAACTGCTATTTATGCTTTTTAATCCCGACAAGGTATCAGAGGCCCTTCCTTATCTTTCTTGGGACAGCAAGATCACCAAAATCCGATATCTGTAGCTCTAGTTATACTCTACGAATGGCAACAAGGTCGGGATGAGTGAAAAATCCGAAAATTAACAATGTTTAGCAATTAAGCCCAATTAAGCCCAATAATATAAAAACAAAAGCAATGATTGTAAAAGTTCTCTAAATTCCGTTTGTCTCTGGCTTGTGCGGCTGTAAACTTCTATTAATGCTTATTAATCTTGACGTAACCCTAGAACAAATTAAGGGCCTCTAAATAGGCTTTCCAACAAGGTATCATATGCCTTAATTGGGCCAAAGATAAGTAAGTTAGTCCCATTTAATTGAAGGAACATCATGGACTGCGCACTGATCCATGCCAGTGAACTTCGGACCCAATTTAGCCTTGATTTTGGCCTAAATTGACAATTTTTGTGTTACCTGAAATTGTAGGTCTCTTCCTAATCTTTCTAGGGACAGCAAGATCACCAAAATCCGAAATCTGTAGCTCTAGTTATACTCTGCGCATGGCAACAAGGTCGGGATGAGTGAAAAATCCGAAAATTAACAATGTTTAGCAATTAAGCCCAATTAAGCCTAACAATGAAAAACCAAAAACAATGATTGTAAAAGTTGTCTAATTTCCTTCTCTCTCTATCTTGTGCGGCTGTAAACTGCTATTTATGCTTTTTTTTATCTCGACCTAACCTAGACCAAATTAAGGGCCTCTGAATAAACTTTTCAACAAGGTATCATTTTCCCCATTTGGGCTTAAGATGAGTAAGTTAGGCCCATTTAAGTGAAGGAACATCATGGACTGCGCACTGATCCACGCCAGAGAACTCGGGACCCAATTTAGCTTTGATTTTGGAATAATTTGACAATTCTTGTGGACCTGAAATTGTAGGTCCCTTCCTTATCTTTCTAGGGACAGCAAGATCATCAAAATCCGATATCTGTAGCTCTAGTTATGCTCTGCACAAGGCAACAAGGTCAGGAAGAGTGAAAAATCCGATAATTAACATTGTTTAGGAATTATTCCGAATAATGTAAAACCAAAAACAATGATTGTAAAAGTTGGAAAAAGTCCTTCTCTCTCTAGCTTGTGTGGCTGTAAACTGCTATTATGCTTTTTAATCCCGACCTAACCCTAGACCAAATTAAGGGCCTCTGAGTAAGCTTTCCAACAAGGTATCATATGCCTTAATTGGGCTTAAGATTTGTAAGTTAGGCCAATTTAAGTGAAGGAATATCATGGACCTAGCACTGATCCGTGCCAGAGAACTCGGGACCAAATTTAGCATTGATTTTGGTCTAATTTGACAATTCTTGTGACACCTGAAATTGTTGGTCTCTTCCTTATCTATCTAGGGACAGCAAGATCACCAAAATCCGATATCTGAGGTTCTAGTTATACTCTGCGCATGGCAACAAGGTCGGGATGAGTGAAAATTCCGAAAATTAACAATGTTTAGCAATTAAGCCCAATAATGTAAAAGCAAAAGTAATGATTGTAAAAGTTGTCTAATTTCCTATCACTAGCTTGTGCGGCTGTAAACTGCTATTTATGCATTTTAATCCCGACCTAACCCTAGACCAAATTAAGGACCTATGTATAAGCATTCCAACAAGGCATCATATGCCTTAATTGGGCTTAAAATTAGTAAGTTAGGCCCATTTAAGTGAAGGAATATCATGGACTGCGCACTGATCTGCGCCAGAGTACTCGGGACCCAATTTAGCCTTGGTTTTGGACTAATTTGACAATTATTGTGACACCTGAAATTGTTGGTCTCTTCCTTATCTTTCTAGGGATAGCAAGTTCACCAAAATCCGAACTCTGTAGCTCTATTTATGCTCTGCGCAAGGCAACAAGGTCAGGAAGAGTGAAAAATCCGAAAATTAACAATGTTTAGCAATTAAGCCCAATTAGGCCCAATAATGTAAAACCAAAAACAATGATTGTAAAAGTTGTCTAATTTCCTTCTCTCTCTGGCTGGTGCGGCTGTAAACTGTTATATATGCTTTTTAATCCCGACCTAACCCTAGACCAAATTAAGGGCCTCTGAATAAGCTTTTACATACAAGGTATCATATGCCTTAAATGGGCTTAAGATTAGTAAGTTAGGCCCATTTAAGTGAAGGAATATCATGGACTGCGCACTGATCCGCGCCAGAGAACTCGGGACCCAATTTAGCCTTGATTTTGGTATAATTTGACAATTCTTGTGAACCTAAAATTGTAGGTCCCTTCCTTATCTTTCTAGGGACAGCAAGATCACCAAAATCCGATATCTGTAGCTCTAGTAATGCTCTGCGCAAGGCAACAAGGTCAAGAAGAGTGAAAAATCCGAAAATTAACAATGTTTAGCAATTATTTCCAATAATGTAAAACCAAAAACAATGATTTAAAAGTTATAAAAAGTCCTTCTTTCTCTAGCTTGTGCGGCTGTAAACTGCTATTTATGCTTTTTAATCGCGACCTAACCCTAGACCAAATTAAGGGCCTCTGAGTAAGCTTTCCAACAAGATATCATATGCCTTAATTGGGCTTAAGATTTGTAAGTTAGGCCAATTTAAGTGAAGGAATATCTTGGACCGAGCACTGATCCATGCCAGAGAACTCGGGACCCAATTTAGCATTGATTTTGGTCTAATTTGACAATTCTTGTGAAAGCTGAAATTGTTGGTCTCTTACTTATCTTTCTAGGGACAACAAGATCACCAAAATCCGATATCCGAGGCTCTAGTTATACTCTGCGCATGGCAACAAGGTCGGGATGAGTGAAAAATCCGAAAATTAACAATGTTTAGCAATTAAGCCCAATTAAGCGCAATAATGTAAAAGCAAAAGCAATGATTGTAAAAGTTGTCTAACTTCCTTCTCTCTCTAGCTTGTGCGGCTGTAAACTGCTATTTATGCTTTTTAATCCCGACCTAACCCTAGACCAAATTAAGGGCCTCTGAATAAGCATTCCAACAAGGTATCATATGCCTTAATTGGGCTTAAGATTAGTAAGTTAGGCCCATTTAAGTGAAGGAATATCATGGACTGCACACTGATCCGCGCCAGAGTACTTGGGACCCAATTTAGCCTTGATTTTGGTCTAATTTGACAATTATTGTGAAACCTGAAATTGTTGGTCTCTTCCTTATCTATCTAGGGACAGCAAGATCACCAAAATCCGAAATCTGTAGCTCTAGTTATGCTCTGCGCAAGGCAACAAGGTCAGGAAGAGTGAAAAATCCGAAAATTAACAATGTTTAGCAATTAAGCCCAATAATGTAAAACCAAAAACAATGATTGTAAAAGTTATCTAATTTCCTTCTCTCTCTAGCTGGTGCGGCTGTAAACTGCTATATTTGCTTTTTATTCCCGACCTAACCCTAGACCAAATTAAGGGCCTCTGAATAAGCTTTTATATACAAGGTATCATATGCCTTAAATGGGCTTAAGATTAGTAAGTTAGGCCCATTTAAGTGAAGGAATATCATGGACTGCGCACTGATCCGCGCCAGAGAACTCGGGACCCAATTTAGCCTTGATTTTGGAATAATTTGACAATTCTTGTGAACCTAAAATTGTAGGTCCCTTCCTTATCTTTCTAGGGACAGCAAGATCACCAAAATCCGATATCTGTAGCTCTAGTAATGCTCTGCGCAAGGCAACAAGGTCAAGAAGAGTGAAAAATCTGAAAATTAACAATGTTTAGCAGTTATGCCCAATAATGTAAAAGCAAAAACAATGATTGTAAAAGTTGTCAAATTCTGTCTCTCTCTGGCTTATACGGTTGTAAACCGCTCATTATGCTTATTAATCCTGACCTAACCCTAGACCAAATTAAGGGCCTCTGAATAAGCTTTCCAACTAGGTACCATATGCCTTAATTGGGCTTAAGATGAGTAAGTTAGGCCCATTTAAGTGAAGCAACATCATGGACTGCGCACTGATCCGTGCCAGAGAACTCGGGACCCAATTTAGCCTTGATTTTGGTCTAATTTGACAATTCTTGTGAAACCTGACATTGTAGGTCTCTTCCTTATCTTTCTAGGGACCGCAAGATCACCAAAATCCGATATTTGTAGCTCTAGTTATACTCTGCGCATGGTAACAAGGTCGGGATGAGTGAAAAATCCAAAAATTAACAATGTTTAGCAACTAAGCCCAATAATGTAAAAGCAAAAACAATGATTTTAAAAGTTGTCTAATTTCCGTCTCTCTCTGGCTTGTGCGGTTGTAAACTGCTATTTTAGCTTATTAATCCTGACCTAACCCTAGAGCAAATTAAGTGCCTCTGAATAAGTTTTCCAACAAGGTATCATATGCCTTAATTGGGCTTAAGATGAGTAAGTTAGGCCCATTTAAGTGAAGGAACATCATGGGCTGCGCACTGATCCTCGCCAGAGAACTCGGGACCCAATTTAGCCTTGATTTTTGCCTAATTTGACAATTATAGTGAAACCTGAAATTGTTGGTCCCTTCCTTATCTTTCTAGGGACAACAAGATCATCAAAATCCGATATTTGTAGCTCTAGTTATGCTCTGCACAAGGCAACAAGGTCAGCAAGAGTGAAAAATCCGAAAATTAACAATGTTTAGCAATTATGCCCAATAATGTAAAAGCAAAAACAATGATTGTAAAAGGTGCCTAATTTCCGTCTCTCTCTGGCTTGTGCGGCTGTAAACTTCTATTTATGCTTATTAATCCAGACCTAACCCTAGACGAAATTAAGGGCCTCTGAGTAAGCTTTCCAACAAGGTATCATATGCCTTAATTGGGCTAAAGATGAGTAAGTTAGGCCCATTTAAGTGAAGGAACATCATGGAGGGCGCACTGATCCGCGCCAGAGAACTAAGGAACCCCATTTAGCCTTGATTTTGGTCTAATTTGACAATTCTTGTGAAACCTGACATTGTAGGTCTCTTCCTTATCTTTCTAGGGACATCAAAATCACCAAAATCCGATATCTGTAGCTCTAGTTATACTCTGCGCATGGCAACAAGACTGGGATGAGTGAAAAATCCGAAAATTAACTATGTTTAGCAATTAATTCCAATTAAGCCCAACAATGTAAAAGCAAAAACAATGATTGTAAAAGTTGTCTAATTTCCTTCTCTCTCTAGCTTGTGCGGCTGTAAACTGTTATTTATTCTTTTTAATCCCGACCTAACCTAGACCAAATTAAGGGCCTCCGAATAAGCTTTCCAACAAGGTATCATATGCCCTAATTGGGCTTAAGATTAGTAAGTTAGGCCCATTTAAGTGAAGGAATATCATGGACCAAGACCGATCCACGCGAGAGAACTCGGGACCCAATTTAGCCTTGATTTTGGAATAATTTGACAATTCTTGTGAACCTGAAATTGTAGGTCCCTTCCTTATCTTTCTAGGGACAGCAAGATCATCAAAATCCGATATCTGTAGCTCTAGTTATGCTCTGCACAAGGCAACAAGGTCAGGAAGAGTGAATAATCCAAAAATTAACATTGTTTAGCAATTATTCCGAATAATGTAAAACCAAAAACAATGATTGTAAAAGTTGGAAAAAGTCCTTCTTTCTCTAGCTTGTGCGGCTGTAAACTGCTATTTATGCTTTTTAATCGCGACCTAACCCTAGACCAAATTAAGGGCCTCTGAGTAAGCTTTCCAACAAGGTATCATATGCCTTAATTGGGCTTAAGATTTGTAAGTTAGGCCAATTTAAGTGAAGGAATATCATGGACCGAGCACTGATCCGTGCCAGAGAACTCGGGACCCAATTTAGCATTGATTTTGGTCTAATTTGACAATTCTTGTGAAAGCTGAAATTGTTGGGCTCTTACTTATCTTTCTAGGGACAACAAGATCACTAAAATCCGATATCCGAGGCTCTAGTTATACTATGCGCATGGCAACAAGGTCGGGATGAGTGAAAAATCCGAAAATTAACAATGTTTAGCAATTAAGCCCAATTAAGCCCAATAATGTAAAAGCAAAAGCAATGATTGTAAAAGTTGTCTAATTTCCTTCTCTCTCTAGCTTGTGCGGCTGTAAACTGCTATTTATGCTTTTTAATCCCGACCTAACCCTAGACCAAATTAAGGGCCTCTGAATAAGCATTCCAACAAGGTATCATATGCCTTAATTGGGCTTAAGATTAGTAAGTTAGGCCCATTTAAGTGAAGGAATATCATGGACTGCGCACTGATCCGCGCCAGAGTACTCGGGACCCAATTTAGCCTTGATTTTGGTCTAATTTGACAATTATTGTGAAACCTGAAATTGTTGGTCTCTTCCTTATCTTTCTAGGGACAGCAAGATCACCAAAATCCGAAATCTGTAGCTCTAGTTATGCTCTGCGCAAGGCAACAAGGTCAGGAAGAGTGAAAAATCCGAAAATTAACAATGTTTAGCAATTAAGCCCTTGCCAATAATGTAAAACCAAAAACAATGATTGTAAAAGTTATCTAATTTCCTTCTCTCTCTAGTCAATGTGGGCTGTAAACTACTATATATGCTTTTTATTCCCGACCTAACCCTAGACCAAATTAAGGGCCTCTGAATAAGCTTTTATATACAAGGTATCATATGCCTTAAATGGGCTTAAGATTAGTAAGTTAGGCCCATTTAAGTGAAGGAATATCATGGACTGCCTGACCGATCCGCGCCAAAGAACTCGGTACCCAATTTAGCCTTGATTTTGGAATAATTTGACAATTCTTGTGAACCTAAAATTGTAGGTCCCTTCCTTATCTTTCTAGGGACAGCAAGATCATCATAATCCGATATCTGTAGCTCTAGTTATGCTCTGCACAAGGCAACAAGGTCAGGAAGAGTGAAAAATCCGAAAATTAACAATGTTTAGCAAATATGCCCAATTAAGCCCAATAATGTAAAACCAAAAACAATGATTGTAAAAGTTGTAAAATTCCTTCTCTCTCTCTAGCTTGTGCGGCTGTAAACTGTTATTTATTCTTTTTAATCCCGACCTAACCCTAGACCAAATTAAGGGCCTCCGAATAAGCTTTCCAACAAGGTATCATATGCCCTAATTGGGCTTAAGATTAGTAAGTGAGGCCCATTTAAGTGAAGGAATATCATGGACCGCGCACTGATCCGCGCCAGAGAACTCGGGACCCAATTTAGCCTTGATTTTGGAATAATTTGACAATTCTTGTGAACCTAAAATTGTTGGTCCCTTCCTTATCTTTCTAGGGACAACAAGATCACCAAAATCCGATATCCGTAGCTCTAGTTATGCTCTGCGAAAGGCAACAAGGTCAAGAAGAGTGAAAAATCTGAAAATTAACAATGTTTAGCAATTATGCCCAATAATGTAAAAGCAAAAACAATGATTGTAAAAGTTGTCTAATTTCCTTCTCCTCTCTAGCTTATATGGTTGTAAACCGCTCATTTATGCTTATTAATCCCGACCTAACCCTAGACCAAATTAAGGGCCTCCGAATAAGCTTTCCAACAAGGTATCATATGCCTTAATTGGGCTTAAGATTAGTAAGTTAGGCCCATTTAAGTGAAGGAACATCATGGGATGCGCATCTTGATCCGTGCCAGAGAACTCGGGACCCAATTTAGCCTTGATTTTGGTCTAATTTGACAATTCTTGTGAAACATGACATTGTAGGTCTCTTCCTTATCTTTCTAGGGACAGCAAGATCACCAAAATCCGATATCTGTAGCTCTAGTTATACTCTGCGCATGGTAACAAGGTCGGGATGAGTGAAAAATCCAAAAATTAACAATGTTTAGCAATTAAGCCCAATAATATAAAAGCAAAAGCAATGATTGTAAAAGTTGTCTAATTTCCGTCTCTCTCGGCTTGTGCGGTTGTAAACTGCTATTTTTGCTTATTAATCCCGACCTAACCCTAGAGCAAATTAAGTGCCTCTGAATAAGCTTTTTTCCAACAAGGTATCATATGCCTTAAATGGGCTTAAGAATAGTAAGTTAGGCCCATTTAAGTGAAGGAACATCATGGATTGCATGCACCGATCCTCGCAGAGAACTCGGGACCCAATTTAGCCTTGATTTTTGACTAATTTGACAATTATAGTGAAACCTAAAATTGTTGGTCCCTTCCTTATCTTTCTAGGGACAGCAAGATCATCAAAATCCGATATTTGTATCACTAGTTATGCTCTGCACAAGGCAACAAGGTCAGGAAGAGTGAAAAATCCGAAAATTAACAATGTTTAGCAATTATGCCCAATAATGTAAAAGCAAAAACAATGATTGTAAAAGGTGCCTAATTTCCGTCTCTCTCTGGCTTGTGCGGCTGTAAACTTCTATTTATGCTTATTAATCCAGACCTAACCCTAGACTAAATTAAGGGCCTCTGAGTAAGCTTTCCAACAAGGTATCATATGCCTTAATTGGGCTAAAGATGAGTAAGTTAGGCCCATTTAAGTGAAGGAACATCATGGAGGGCGCACTGATCCGCGCCAGAGAACTCAGGAACCCCATTTAGCCTTGATTTTGGTCTAATTTGACAATTCTTGTGACACCTGACATTGTAGGTCTCTTCCTTATCTTTCTAGGGACATCAAAATCACCAAAATCCGATATCTGTAGCTCTAGTTATACTCTGCGCATGGCAACAAGACTGGGATGAGTGAAAAATCCGAAAATTAACTATGTTTAGCAATTAATTCCAATTAAGCCCAACAATGTAAAAGCAAAAAAAATGATTGTAAAAGTTGTCTAATTTCCTTCTCTCTCTAGCTTGTGCGGCTGTAAACTGTTATTTATTCTTTTTAATCCCGACCTAACCTAGAGCAAATTAAGGGCCTCTGAATAAGCTTTTCAACAAGGTATCATTTTCCCCATTTGGGCTTAAGATGAGTAAGTTAGGCCCATTTAAGTGAAGGAACATCATCGACTGCGCACTGATCCACGCCAGAGAACTCGGGACCCAATTTAGCTTTGATTTTGGAATAATTTGACAATTCTTGTGAACCTGAAATTGTAGGTCCCTTCCTTATCTTTCTAGGGACAGCAAGATCATTAAAATCCGATATCTGTAGCTCTAGTTATGCTATGCACAAGGCAACAAGGTCAGGAAGAGTGAAAAATCCGAAAATTAACATTGTTTAGCAATTATTCCGAATAATGTAAAACCAAAAACAATGATTGTAAAAGTTGGAAAAAGTCCTTCTCTCTCTAGCTTGTGTGGCTGTAAACTGCTATTATGCTTTTTAATCCCGACCTAACCCTAGACCAAATTAAGGGCCTCTGAGTAAGCTTTCCAACAAGGTATCATATGCCTTAATTGGGCTTAAGATTTGTAAGTTAGGCCAATTTAAGTGAAGGAATATCATGGACCGAGCACTGATCCGTGCCAGAGAACTCGGGACCAAATTTAGCATTGATTTTGGTCTAATTTGACAATTCTTGTGACACCTGAAATTGTTGGTCTCTTCCTTATCTATCTAGGGACAGCAAGATCACCAAAATCCGATATCTGAGGCTCTAGTTATACTCTGCGCATGGCAACAAGGTCGGGATGAGTGAAAATTCCGAAAATTAACAATGTTTAGCAATTAAGCCCAATAATTTAAAAGCAAAAGTAATGATTGTAAAAGTTGTCTAATTTCCTTCTGTCACTAGCTTGTGCGGCTGTAAACTGCTATTTATGCTTTTTAATCCCGACCTAACCCTAGACCAAATTAAGGGCCTATGTATAAGCATTCCAACAAGGCATCATATGCCTTAATTGGGCTTAATATTAGTAAGTTAGGCCCATTTAAGTGAAGGAATATCATGGACTGCACACTGATCTGCGCCAGAGTACTCGGGACCCAATTTAGCCTTGGTTTTGGACTAATTTGACAATTATTGTGAAACCTGAAATTGTTGGTCTCTTCCTTATCTTTCTAGGGACAGCAAGTTCACCAAAATCCGAACTCTGTAGCTCTAGTTATGCTCTGCGCAAGGCAACAAGGTCAGGAAGAGTGAAAAATCCGAAAATTAACAATGTTTAGCAATTAAGCCCAATTAGGCACAATAATGTAAAACCAAAAACAATGATTGTAAAAGTTGTCTAATTTACTTCTCTCTCTAGCTGGTGCGGCTGTAAACTGTTATATATGCTTTTTAATCCCGACCTAACCCTAGACCAAATTAAGGGCCTCTGAATAAGCTTTTACATACAAGGTATCATATGCCTTAATTGGGCTTAAGATGAGTAAGTTAGGCCCATTTAAGTGAATGAACATCATGGACTGTGCACTGATCCACGACAGAGAACTCGGGACCCAATTTAACTTTGATTTTGGAATAATTTGACAATTCTTGTGAACTTGAAATTGTAGGTCCCTTCCTTATCTTTCTAGGGACAGCAAGATTATCAAAATCCGATATCTGGAGCTCTAGTTATGCTCTGCACAAGGCAACAAGGTCAGGAAGAGTGAAAAATCCGAAAATTAACAATGTTTAGCAATTATTTCCAATAATGTAAAACCAAAAACAATGATTTAAAAGTTATAAAAAGTCCTTCCTTCTCTAGCTTGTGCGGCTGTAAACTGCTATTTATGCTTTTTAATCGCGACCTAACCCTAGACCAAATTAAGGGCCTCTGAGTAAGCTATCCAACAAGGTATCATATACCTTAATTGGGCTTAAGATTTGTAAGTTAGGCCAATTTAAGTGAAGGAATATCATGGAGTGAAGCACTGATCCGTGCCAGAGAACTCGGGACCCAATTTAGCATTGATTTTGGTCTAATTTGACAATTCTTGTGAAAGCTGAAATTGTTGGTCTCTTACTTATCTTTCTAGGGACAACAAGATCACCAAAATCCGATATCCGAGGCTCTAGTTATACTCTGCGCATGGCAACAAGGTCGGGATGAGTGAAAAATCCGTAAATTAACAATGTTTAGCAATTAAGCCCAATAATGTAAAAGCAAAAGCAATGATTGTAAAAGTTGTCTAATTTCCTTCTCTCTCTAGCTTGTGCGGCTGTAAACTGCTATTTATGTTTTTTAATCCCGACCTAACCCTAGACCAAATTAAGGGCCTCCGAATAAGCATTCCAACAAGGTATCATATGCCTTAATTGTGCTTAAGATTAGTAAGTTAGGCCCATTTAAGTGAAGGAATATCATGGGATGCGCACTGATCCGTGCAAGAGTACTCGGGACCCAATTTAGCCTTGATTTTGGTCTAATTTGACAATTATTGTGAAACCTGAAATTGTTGGTCTCTTCCTTATCTATCTAGGGACAGCAAGATCACCAAAATCCGAAATCTGTAGCTCTAGTTATGCTCTGCGCAAGGCAACAAGGTCAGGAAGAGTGAAAAATCCGAAAATTAACAATGTTTAGCAATTAAGCCCAATAATGTAAAACCAAAAACAATGATTGTAAAAGTTATCTAATTTCCTTCTCTCTCTAGCTGGTGCGGCTGTAAACTGCTATATATGCTTTTTATTCCCGACCTAACCCTAGACCAAATTAAGGGCCTCTGAATAAGCTTTTATATACAAGGTATCATATGCCTTAAATGGGCTTAAGATTAGTAAGTTAGGCCCATTTAAGTGAAGGAATATCATGGACTGCGCACTGATCCGCGCCAAAGAACTCGGTACCCAATTTAGCCTTGATTTTGGAATAATTTGACAATTCTTGTGAACCTAAAATTGTAGGTCCCTTCCTTATCTTTCTAGGGACAGCAAGATCACCAAAATCCGATATCTGTAGCTCTAGTTATGCTCTGCGCAAGGCAACAAGGTCAAGAAGAGTGAAAAATCCGAAAATTAACAATGTTTAGCAATTATGCCCAATAATGTAAAAGCAAAAACAATGATTGTAAAAGTTGTCAAATTCTTTCTCTCTCTGGCTTATACGGTTGTAAACCGCTCATTATGCTTATTAATCCTGACCTAACCCTAGACCAAATTAAGGGCCTCTGAATAAGCTTTCCAACAAGGTACCATATGCCTTAATTGGGCTTAAGATGAGTAAGTTAGGCCCATTTAAGTGAAGCAACATCATGGACTGCGCAAGATCGATCCGTGCCAGAGAACTCGAGACCCAATTTAGCCTTGATTTTGGTCTAATTTGACAATTCTTGTGAAACTTGACATTGTAGGTCTCTTCCTTATCTTTCTAGGGACGTCAAAATCACCAAAATCCGATATCTGTAGCTCTAGTTATACTCTGCGCATGGCAACAAGACTGGGATGAGTGAAAAATCCGAAAATTAACTATGTTTAGCAATTAATTCCAATTAAGCCCAACAATGTAAAACCAAAAACAATGATTGTAAAAGTTGTCTAATTTCCTTCTCTCTCTAGCTTGCGCGGCTGTAAACTGCTATTTATGCTTTTTAATCCCGACCTAACACTAGACCAAATTAAGGGCCTCTGAATAAGCTTTCCAACAAGGTACCATATGCCTTAATTGGGCTTAAGATTAGTAAGTTAGGCCCATTTAAGTGAAGGAACATCATGGACTGCGCACTGATCCGTGCCAGAGAACTCGGGACCCAATTTAGCCTTGATTTTGGAATAATTTGACAATTCTTGTGAACGTGAAATTGTAGGTCCCTTCCTTATCTTTCTAGGGACAGCAAGATCACCAAAATCCGATATTTGTAGCTCAAGTTATACTCTGCAATGGCAACAAGACTGGGATGAGTGCAAAATCCTAAAATTAACAATCTTTAGCAATTAAGCCCAATAATGTAAAACCAAAAACAATGATTGTAAAAGTTGTCTAATTTCCTTCTCTCTCTGGCTTGTACGGCTGTAAACTGCTATTTATGCTTATTAATCCTGACCTAACCCTAGACCAAATTAAGGGCCTCTGAAGAAGCTTTCCAACAAGGTATCATATGCCTTAATTGGGCTAAAGATGAGTAAGTTAGGCCCATTTAAGTGAAAGAACATCATGGAGGGCGCACTGATCCGCGCCAGAGAACTCGGGAACCCAATTTAAACTTGATTTTGGTCTAATTTGACAATTCTTGTGAAACTTGACATTGTAGGTCTCTTCCTTATCTTTCTAGGGACGTCAAAATCACCAAAATTCGATATTTGTAGCTCTAGTTATACTCTGCGCATGGCAAGAAGGTCGGGATGAGTGAAAAATCCAAAAATTAACTATGTTTAGCAATTAAGTCCAATTAAGCCCAATAATGTAAAACCAAAAACAATAATTGTAAAAGTTGTCTAATTTCCTGCTCTCTCTAGCTTGAGCGGCTCTAAACTGCTATTTATGCTTTTTAATCCCGACCCAACCCTAGACCAAATTAAGGGCCTCTGAATAAGCTTTCCAACAACTTTGACAATCATTGTTGGCCTAATTTGATAATTCTTTGCCTTGCGCAGAGCATAACTAGAGCTACAGAGAGCGGATCTGGAAATTAACGGCTGTAAACTACTATTTATGCTTATAAATCCCGACCTAACCCTAGACTAAATTAAGGGCCTCTGAATAAGCTTTCCGACAAGGTATTATATGCCTTAATTGGGCTTAAGATGAGTAAGTTAGGCCCATTTAAGTGAAGGAACATCATGGAGGGCGCACTGATCCGGCCGCTAGAGAACTCGGGACCCAATTTAGCCTTGATTTTGGCCTAAATTGACAATTCTTGTGTCACCCGAAATTGTAGGTCTCTTCCTTATCTTTCTAGTGACAACAAGATCACCAAAATCCGATATCTCGTAGCTCAAGTTATACTTTGCGCATGGCAACAAGACTGGGATGAGTGAAAAATCCGAAAATTAACTATGTTTAGCAATTAAGTCCAATTAAGAACAATAATGTAAAACCAAAAATAATGATTGTAAAAGTTGTCTAATTTCCTTCTCTCTCTAGCTTGTACGGCTATAAACTACTATTTATGCTTTTTAATCCCGACCTAACCCTAGACCAAATTAAGGGTCTCTGAATAAGCTTTCCAACAAGGTATCATATGCCTTAATTGGGATTAAGATTAGTAAGTTAGGCCCATTTAAGTGAAGGAATATCATGGACTGCGCACTGATCCGCGCCTGGAGAACTCGGGACCCAATTTAGCCTTGATTTTGGTCTAATTTGACAATTATTGTGAAACCTGAAATTGTTGGTCTCTTCCTTATCTTTCTAGGGACAGCAAGATCACCAAAATCCGACATTTGTAGCTCTAGTTATACCCTGTGCATGGCAACAAGACTGGGATGAGTGAAAAATCCGAAAATTAACTATGTTTAGCAATTAAGTCCAATTAAGCCCAATAATGTAAAAGCAAAACCAATGATTGTAAAAGTTGTCTAATTTCCTTCTCTCTCTAGCTTGTGCGGCTGTAAACTGCTATTTTTGCCTTGTATTCCCGACCTAACCCTAGACCAAATTAAGGGCCTCTGAATAAGCATTCCAACAAGGTATCGTATGCCTTAATTGGGCTTAAGATTTGTAAGTTAGGCCCATTTAAGTGAAGGAACATCATGGACTGTGCAATGATCCGCGCAAGAGAACTTCGGACCCAATTTAGCCTTGATTTTGGACTAAATTGACAATTCTTGTGTCACCTGAAATTGTAGGTCTCTTCCTTATTTTTCTAGGGATAGCAAGATCACCAAAATCCGATATCTGAGGCTCTAGTTATACTCAGCGCATGGCAACAAGGTCGGGATGAGTGAAAAAACCGAAAATTAACTATGTTTAGCAATTAAGCCCAATTAATCCCAATAATGTAAAACCAAAAACAATGATTGTAAAAGTTGTCTAATTTCCTTCTCTCTCTAGCTTGTACGGCTATAAACTGCTATTTATGCTTTTAATCCCGACCTAACCCTATACCAAATTAAGGGCCTCCGAATAAGCTTTCCAACAAGGTATCATATGCCTTAATTGGGATTAAGATTAGTAAGTTAGGCCCATTTAAATGAAGGAATATCATGGAGCGCGACCGATCCGCGCCAGAGAACTCGGGACCCAATTTAGCCTTGATTTTGGTCTAATTTGACAATTATTGTGAAACCTGAAATTGTTGGTCTCTTCCTTATCTTTCTAGGGACAGCAAGATCACCAAAATCCTCTATCTGTAGCTCAAGTTATACTCTGTGCAAGGCAACAAGATCAAGGTTGAGTGAAAAATCCGAAAATTAACTATGTTTAGCAATTAAGTCCAATTAAGCCCAATAATGTAAAAGCAAAAACAATGATTGTAAAAGTTGTCTAATTTCCTTCTCTCTCTAGCTTGTGCGGCTGTAAACTGCTATTTATGCCTTTTAATCCCGACCTAACCCTAGACCAAATTAAGGGCCTCTGAATAGGCTTTCCAACAAGGTATCATATGCCTTAATTGGGCTTAAGATTAGTAAGTTAGGCCAATTTAAGTGAAGGAACATCATGGACTGCACACCGATCCGTGCCAGAGAACTCGGGACCTAATTTAGCCTTGATTTTGGAATAATTTGACAATTCTTGTGAACCTGACATTGTAGGTCCCTCCTTATCTTTCTAGGGACAGCAAGATCACCAAAATCCGATATCCGTAGCTCTAGTTATACTCTGCGCATGGCAACAAGACTGGGATGAGTGAAAAATCCGAAAATTAACAATGTTTAGCAATTAAGCCCAATTAAGCCCAATAATGTAAAACCAAAAACAATGATTGTAAAAGTTGTCTAATTTCCTTCTCTCTCTGGCTTGTGCAGCTGTAAACTGCTATTTATGCTTATTAATCCCGACCTAACGCTAGACCAAATTAAGGGCCTCTGAATAAGCTTTCCTACAAGGTATCATAGGCCTTAATTGGGCTAAAGATGAGTTAGTTAGGCCCATTTAAGTGAAGGAACATCATGGGATCGCAGACCGATCCGCGCAAGAGAACTCGGGACCCAATTTAGCCTTGACTTTGGTCTAAATTGACAATTATTGTGAAACCAGAAATTGTTGGTCTCTTCCTTATCTTTCTAGGGACAACAAGATCACCAAAATCCGAAATCTGTAGCTCTAGTTATGCTCTGCGCAAGGCAACAAGGTCAGGAAGAGTGAAAAATCCGAAAATTAACAGTGTTTAGCAATTAAGCCCAATTAAGCCTAATAATGTAAAACCAAAAACAATGATTGTAAAAGTTGTCTAATTTCCTTCTCTCTCTAGCTTGTGCGGCTGTAAACTGCTATTTATGCTTTTTAATCCCGACCTAACCCTAGACCAAATTAAGGGACTCTGAATAGGCTTTCCAACAACTTTTACAATCATTGTTGGCCTAATTTGATAATTCTTTTCCTTGCGCAGAGCATAACTAGAGCTACAGAGACCGGATCTGGAAATTAGCGGCTGTAAACTGCTATTTATGCTTATTAATCCCGACCTAACCCTAGACTAAATTAAGGGCCTCTGAATAAGCATTCGGGCTTAAGATGAGTAAGTTAGGCCCATTTAAGTGAAGGAACATCATGGAGGGCGCACTGATCCGTGCCAGAGAACTCGGGACCCAATTTAGCCTTAATTTTGGCCTAAATTGACAATTCTTGTGTCACCTGAAATTGTAGGTCTCTTCCTTATCTTTCTAGGGACAACAAGATCACCAAAATCTGATATCTGTAGCTCTAGTTATACTTTGCGCATGGCAACAAGAATGGGCTGAGTGAAAAATCCGAAAATTAACTATGTTTAGCAATTAAGTCCAATTAAGCCCAATAATGTAAAAGCAAAAACAATGATTGTAAAAGTTGTCTAATTTCCTTCTCTCTCTAGCTTGTGCGGCTGTAAACTGCTATTTATGCCTTTTAATCCCGACCTAACCCTAGACCAAATTAAGGGTCTCTGAATAAGCTTTCCAACAAGGTATCATATGCCTTAATTGGGCTTAAGATTAGTAAGTTAGGCCCATTTAAGTGAAGGAACATCATGGACTGCACACCGATCCGTGCCGAGAGAACTTGGGACCTAATTTAGCCTTGATTTTGGAATAATTTGACAATTCTTGTGAATCTGAAATTGTAGGTCCCTTCCTTATCTTTCTAGGGACAGCAAGATCACCAAAATCCGATATATGTAGCTCTAGTTATACTCTGCGCATGGCAACAAGATTGGGATGAGTGAAAAATCCGAAAATTAACAATGTTTAGCAATTAAGCCCAATTAAGCACAATAATGTAAAACCAAAAACAATGATAGTAAAAGTTGTCTAATTTCCTTCTCTCTCTGGCTTGTGCAGCTGTAAACTGCTATTTATGCTTATTAATCCTGACCTAACCCTAGACCAAATTAAGGGCCTCTGAATAAGCTTTCCAACAAGGTATCATATGCCTTAATTGGGCTTAAGATTAGTAAGTTAGGCCCATTTAAGTGAAGGAACATCATGGACTGCGCACTGATCCGCGCCAGAGAACTCGGGACCCAATTTAGCCTTGACTTTGGTCTAATTTGACAATTATTGTGAAACCAGAAATTGTTGGTCTTTTCCTTATCTTTCAAGGGACAACAAGATCACCAAAATCCGAAATGCAGTAGCTCTAGTTATGCTCTGCGCAAGACAACAAGGTCGGGGAAGAGTGAAAAATCCGAAAATTAACAGTGTTTAGCAATTAAGCCCAATTAAGCCTAATAATGTAAAACCAAAAACAATGATTGTAAAAGTTGTCTAATTTCCTTCTCTCTCTAGCTTGTGCGGCTGTAAACTGCTATTTATGCTTTTTAATCCCGACCTAACCCTAGACCAAATTAAGGGACTCTGAATAGGATTTCCAACAACTTTTACAATCATTGTTTTCCTAATTTTATAATTCTTTTCCTTGAGGAGAGCATAACTTGAGCTACATAGAACGGATCGGTAATTTAGCGGCTGTAAACTGCTATTTATGCTTATTAATCCCGACCTAACCCTAGACTAAATTAAGGGCCTCTGAATAAGCATTCGGGCTTAAGATGAGTAAGTTAGGCCCATTTAAGTGAAGGAACATCATGGAGGGCGACCGATCCGTGCCGGAGAACTGGGACCCAATTTAGCCTTGGTTTTGGCCTAAATTGACAATTCTTGTGTCACCTGAAATTGTAGGTCTCTTCCTTATCTTTCTAGGGACAACAAGATCACCAAAATTCGATATCCGTAGCTCTAGTTATACTTTGGCATGGCAACAAGAGCGGGCTGAGTGAAAAATCCGAAAATTAACTATGTTTAGCAATTAAGTCCAATTAAGCCCAATAATGTAAAAGCAAAAACAATGATTGTAAAAGTTGTCTAATTTCCTTCTCTCTCTAGCTTGTGCGGCTGTAAACTGCTATTTATGCCTTTTAATCCCGACCTAACCCTAGACCAAATTAAGGGTCTCTGAATAAGCTTTCCAACATGGTATCATATGCCTTAATTGGGCTTAAGATTAGTAAGTTAGGCCCATTTAAGTGAAGGAACATCATGGATCGCACACACCGATCCGTGCCGAGAGAACTCGGGACCTAATTTAGCCTTGATTTTGGAATAATTTGACAATTCTTGTGAACCTGAAATTGTAGGTCCCTTCCTTATCTTTCTAGGGACAGCAAGATCACCAAAATCCGATATATGTAGCTCTAGTTATACTCTGCGCATGGCAACAAGACTGGGATGAGTGAAAAATCCGAAAATTAACAATGTTTAGCAATTAAGCCCAATTAAGCACAATAATGTAAAACCAAAAACAATGATAGTAAAAGTTGTCTAATTTCCTTCTCTCTCTGGCTTGTGCAGCTGTAAACTGCTATTTATGCTTATTAATCCTGACCTAACCCTAGACCAAATTAAGGACCATTGAATAAGCTTTCCAACAAGGTATCATATACCTTAATTGGGCTAAAGATGAGTAAGTTAGGCCCATTTAAGTGAAGGAACATCATAGACTGCGCACTGATCCGCGCCAGAGAACTCGGGACCCAATTTTGCCTTGACTCTGGTCTAATTTGACAATTATTGTGAAACCAGAAATTGTTGGTCTCTTCCTTATCTTTCTAGGGACAACAAGATCACCAAAATCCGAAATCTGTAGCTCTAGTTATGCTCGCGCAAGGCAACAAGGTCGGGAAGAGTGAAAAATCCAAAAATTAACAAGTGTTTAGCAATTAAGCCCAATTAAGCCCAATAATGTAAAACCAAAAACAATGATTGTAAAAGTTGTCTAATTTCCTTCTCTCTCTAGCTTGTGCGGTCAGTAAACTACTATTTATGCTTTTAAACCCGACCTAACCCTAGACCAAATTAAGGGCCTCCGAATAGGCTTTCCAACAACTTTTACAATCATTGTTGGCCTAATTTGATAATTCTTTGCCTTGGCTGAGCATAACTAGAGCTACAAAGAGCGGATCTGGAAATTAGCGGCTGTAGAACTTGCAATTTATGCCTATTAATCCCGACCTAACCCTAAACTAAATTAAGGGCCTCGAATAAGCATTCCAACAAGGTATTATATGCCATAATTGGGCTTAAGATGAGTAAGTTAGGCTCATTTAAGTGAAGGAACATCATGGAGGGCGCACTGATCCGTGCCAGATAACTCGGGACCCAATTTAGCCTTGATTTTGGCCTAAATTGACAATTCTTGTGTCACCCGAAATTATCGGTCTCTTCCTTATCTTTCTAGGGACAAAAAGATCACCAAAATCCGATATCTGTAGCTCTAGTTATACTTTGGGCATGGCAACAAGACTGGGCTGAGTGAAAAATCCGAAAATTAACTATGTTTAGCAATTAAGTCCAATTAAGCCCAATAATGTAAAATCAAAAACAATGATTGTAAAAGTTGTCTAATTTCCTTCTCTCTCTAGCTTGTGCGGCTGTAAACTGCTATTTATGCCTTTTAATCCCGACCTAACCCTAGACCAAATTAAGGGCCTCTGAATAAGCTTTCCAACAAGGTATCATATGCCTTAATTGGGCTTAAGATTAGTAAGTTAGGCCCATTTAAGTGAAGGAACATCATGGACTGCACACCGATCCGTGCGGGAGAACTTGGGACCTAATTTAGCCTTGATTTTAGAATAATTTGACAATTCTTTTGAACCTGAAATTGTAGGTCCCTTCCTTATCTTTCTAGGGACAGCAAGATCACCAAAATCCGATATTCGTAGCTCTAGTTATACTATGCGCATGGCAACAAGACTGGGATGAGTGAAAAATCCGAAAATTAACAATGTTTAGCAATTAAGCCCAATTAAGCACAATAATGTAAAACCAAAAACAATGATTGTAAAAGTTGTCTAATTTCCTTCTCTCTCCGGCTTGTGCAGCTGTAAACTGCTATTTATGCTTATTAATCCTGACCTAACCCTAGACCAAATTAAGGACCTCTGAATAAGCTTTCTAACAAGGTATCATATACCTTAATTGGGCTAAAGATGAGTAAGTTAGGCCCATTTAAGTGAAGGAACATCATAGATCTGCGCTGATCCGATCCGCTGCAGAGAACTCGGGACCCAATTTAGCCTTGACTTTGGTCTAATTTGACAATTATTGTGAAACCAGAAATTGTTGGTCTCTTCCTTATCTTTCTAGGGACAACAAGATCACCAAAATCCGAAATCAGTAGCTCTAGTTATGCTCTGCAAGGCAACAAGGTCAGGAAGAGTGAAAAATCCGAAAATTAACAGTGTTTAGCAATTAAGCCCAATTAAGCCCAATAATGTAAAACCAAAAACAATGATTGTAAAAGTTGTCTAATTTCCTTCTCTCTCTAGCTTGTGCGGCTGTAAACTACTATTTATGCTTTTAATCCCGACCTAACCCTAGACCAAATTAAGGGCCTCCGAATAGGCTTTCCAACAACTTTTACAATCATTGTTGGCCTAATTTGATAATTCTTTGCCTAGCGCAGAGCATAACTAGAGCTACAAAGAGCGGATCGAAATTAGCGGCTGTAAACTGCAATTTATGCCTATTAATCCCGACCTAACCCTAAACTAAATTAAGGGCCTCTGAATAAGCATTCCAACAAGGTATTATATGCCTTAATTGGGCTTAAGATGAGTAAGTTAGGCTCATTTAAGTGAAGGAACATCATGGAGGGCGCACCGATCCGTGCCAGGATAACTCGGGACCCAATTTAGCCTTGATTTTGGCCTAAATTGACAATTCTTGTGTCACCCGAAATTGTCTCGGTCTCTTCCTTACCTTTCTAGGGACAAAAAGATCACCAAAATCCGAGTATCTCGTAGCTCTAGTTATACTTGCGATGGCAACAAGACTGGGCTGAGTGAAAAAATCCGAAAATTAACTATGTTTAGCAATTAAGTCCAATTAAGCCCAATAATGTAAAAAGCAAAAACAATGATTGTAAAAGTTGTCTAATTTCTCTCTCTCTAGCTTGTGCGGCTGTAAACTGCTATTTATGCCTTTTTAATCCCGACCTAACCCTAGACCAAATTAAGTGGCCTCTGAATAAGCTTTCCAACAAGGTATCATATGCCTTAATTGGGCTTAAGATTAGTAAGTTAGGCCCATTTAAGTGAAGGAACATCATGGACTGCACACCCATCCGTGCGGGAGAACTTGGGGACCTAATTTAGCCTTGATTTTGGAATAATTTGACAATTCTTTTGAACCTGAAATTGTAGGTCCCTTCCTTATCTTTCTAGGGACAACAAGATCACCAAAATCCGATATCCGTAGCTCTAGTTATACCAGAGCATGGCAACAAGATCGGGATGAGTGAAAAATCCGAAAATTAACAATGTTTAGCAATTAAGCCCAACTAAGCACAATAATGTAAAACCAAAAACAATGATTGTAAAAGTTGTCTAATTTCCTTCTCTCACACGGCTTGTGCAGCTGTAAACTGCTATTTATGCTTATTAATCCCGACCTAACCCTAGACACAAATTAAGGACCTCTCAATAAGCTTTCCAACAAGGTATCAATACCTTAATCACAAGAAAAACAGCTAATTAAGTGAAGGAATATCATAGATCGCGACCGATCCGCGCCGCAGAACTCTGGACCCAATTCTAGCCTTTGACTTTGGTCTAATTTGACAATTATTGTGAAACCGTAAATTGCTGTTCTTCCTTATCTTCAGGACAACAAGATCACCAAAACTGAAATCGTAGGCTCTAGTGTGGTCCTGCGCAAGGCAACAAGGTTTGGAAGAGGAAAAATCCTAAAATTAACAAAGGTTTAGCAATTAAGCCCAATTAGCCCAATAATGTAAAACCAAAACAATGATTGTAAAAGTTGTCTAATCTCCTTCTCT
>JAUPTC010001128.1:0-28702 GCA_030762895.1 Sophora flavescens
ACCCAATTAGGTCCTATATGACCTAAAAAGTCCATTTGGGCTCTGTTAGGATCAAACAAGTCCATTTGGGCTCCAATAGGACCAAAGAATTAAAATTGGGCCGTTCGGGGCAATTGGCCCAATTAGGTCCAAAAAGTCCATTTGGGCTCTATTAGGATCAAACAAGTCCATTTGGGCTCCAATAGGACCAGAGATGCACAAATTGGCCAAGTTAGGTCCTTTATGACCTAAAAAGTCCATTTGGGCTCTATTAGGATCAAACAGGTCCATTTGGGCTCCATTAGGACCAAAGAAGTACAAATTGGCCCAGTTAGGTCCTTTATGACCTAACAAGTCTATATGGGCTCTATTTGGATCAAACAAGTCCATTGGGGCTCTTTTAGGATCAAACAAGTCCATTTGGGCTCCATTAGGACCAAAGAAATACAAATTGGCCCGATTAGGTCTTATATGGCCTAAAAAGTCCATTTGGGCTCCACTAGGATCAAACAAGTCCATTTGGGCTCTATTAGGATCAAACAAGTCCATTTGGGCTCTACTAGGATCAAACAAGTCCATTGGGGCTCTATTAGGATCAAACAAGTCCATTTGGCCTCCATTAGAACCAAAGAAGTACAAATTGGCCCAGTTAGGTCCTATATGACCTAAAAAGTGCATTTTGGCTCTATTAGGATCAAACAAGTCCATTTGGGCTCTATTAGGTTCAAATAAGTCCATTTGGGCTCCATTAGGACCAAAGAAGTACAAATTGGCCCAGTTAGGTCCTTTATGACCTAACAAGTCCATTTGGGCTCTATTAGGATCAAACAAGTCCATTTGGGCTCTATTAGGACCAAAGAAATACAAATTGGCCCAGTTAGGTCCTTTATGACCTAACAAGTCCATTTGGGCTCTACCTGGATCAAACATGTCCATTTGGGCTCCATTAGGACCAAAGAAGTACAAATTGGCCCAGTTAGGTCCTTTATCACCTAACCAGTCCATTTGGGCTCTACTAGGATCAAGCAAGTCCATTTGGGCTCCATTAGGACCAAAGAAGTACAAATTGGCCCAGTTGGGTCCTATATGACCTAAAAAGTCCATTTGGGCTCTATTAGGATCTAACAAGTCCATTTGGGCTCCAATAGGACCAAAGAAGTACTAATTGGCCCAGTTAGGTCCTATATGACCTAAAATGTCCAGTTGGGCTCTATTAGGTTCAAACAAGTCCATATTGCCTTCAATAGGACCAAAGAAGTACAAATGGCCCAGTTAGGTCATTTTTGACCTAAAAAGTCCATTTGGGATCTATTAGGTTCAAACAAGTCCATTTTGGCTCCATTTTGGCTCCAAGGTAATAGGAAACCCACAATGAGGGTATCCTCAAATGCAGCAGATCCTAAACTCGAGTCTTTATTGGAAAGTTTTGTTGAAACCCAAACAAAACAAAATGAAGAGTTTAGACAGCAGGGCAGGGCAATAAACGAGGCAATAAAAGAGCTAGCATCTAAGGTAGACAACTTAGCAATCCATAACAAGATGCTAGAAACCCAGATTGCCCAACAAGCCAGCACATACACAAGACCTAAGGGTACGTTCCCGGGTCAACCCGAAGCTAATCCCATTGAGCATTGTAATGCCATACACTTGAGGGATGATAAGCTTGGGGTGGGGGAAAAGGACGTGGAACCGGAGGAGGACATGAGCAAAGATGAAGATCCAGAACCAAAGTATGTCCCTCCACCACCGTACCAACCCCCGATACCTTTCCCACAAAGGTTGGTCAAGAGAAAGCAAGTAGACATAGAAGCTAAAATGCCTCCTAAACTGAAAGACCCAGGTAGCTTCTCTATCACTTGCTCAATTAAACAAGTGCAAATCGACCAAGCCTTATGTGACTTAGGGGCTAGTGCGAGCTTGATGCCGCTCACTATCTTGGAAAGGTTGGGAACGAAAGAGTTGAGACCATTCAAATTCTCCTTACAATTTGCGGATGGCTCAACTAGGACTCCTCTAGGCATACTAGAGAACGTTCCTGTAAAGGTAGGGAAATTCTTCATCCCTACCGATTTCCTGGTATTGGACATGAAATGGAATTCTGAATTCCCCATTATTTTAGGAAGGCCATTGGTCGATCTGTCGCGCACGCGCCAAAAAGGACGAGCGGGTTTAAAAGTGTAGTATAGTGCGACAACTCGAATGTCGTCTCTAAGGACTCTGAGAATATTATCTTTCACAAAAAATTCAGTTTTGGGGGGGGGGTTTGGATTGCAATTAAGAAACAAACAAAACAGAGCAATCAAAACTAAGGCAGTTGAAAAGGGATTGTCAATTATCAAACAACGATTAATCTACTGTCAAGAATTCCTTACTATCCTTGGTTAATGTAAACCCAAGCCCTAAGCAAATTCTAATCCCCTTTCAGTTACAGTAACAACTAACAACGTAATTGCTACTATGGATGCAAATTCCTATTCCCGAAATAACAAACGGGATTAAGCGCTCATGATCAAACGATCATGAATGAACACACGCGAATTAACAAACGCGATTATGTATAGGAAATTTACATCACTGAAACAAATCAATACAATATTACACACTCCTGAAATAACAAACAGAAATATGCTTTATGATATTGAAAAGGGAAAAGCAATTAAAATAGGGATTTACATAACCTCAAGTATATAGGATCCTCAAACAGTAGACTAATCCTAGGACTTAGTGCTCCATGGCAACAATGAAATCACAGAGAAAATGTATATTCGAAAGTTGGAGAAAAAAGTTCCTACAAAATATTCAGAACAGCCTTTTATACAATTTCAGAATTCAGAGGGCTCGCGAGGCGAAGTGATTCTCGTGTGGCGAGACTCTTCAGCTTCAAAACTGCCACGGCCATGACCTTCAACACGGGCAAGCCGTGATCGTCTCTGACTTTTTCAGGTTTGGAAGACTCGCGGGGCGAGACCTTCTTCGCGAGGCGACCCAGAGACTTAGCAATTTCTTGGAACAGTCAGGCTTCGGGGTCGCGAGGCGAGCATGGCTTTCGCGGGGCGAATCCCCTGATCTTTATTTTCTCAACTTCTACTTAACCTGAAAACAAGGAAATAAGCATAAGTGTATTATTTTGACTTAAAACTTGCTAAATTAACTTAAAACTACTCTAGAGACTCAATACCTTGCTTGAGGACAATCTAATCTAATTTGGGTGAAAATACGATATAATTTGCACAAAACCCTGGTCATACTAGCTATAAAACTAGATGAGCCAGAGGCTTATCAAAATACCCCAAACTTAAACTTTGCTTGTCCCCAAGCAAACTAAGACTCAAAAATCAAAAAGACTCAGGACCTGGCAAGCTTAAAAGATTCAACCAACATTGCACAAATTCAAGCAACTTCAAAGACAATTTTTCTTCATTGTTTCCCCCTTTTCAAACAGAGCAATCCCCACATTCATTTATTCCAAACAATTGAGAGTTTCATCATGAAAACAATCAGAAATCTAAGCAGGGAATCTAAGTCACACACAAGAGGGAGATCACCAAATCCAAACAACTGCCTTCCTCACAAGGGCATTATTTGTTCACTCAGTCACTCAGTTTATGTCAGGCTAACAACTTGCACTCAGTTTCACTTTTCAAGTACACTTCCCAAAAGTTTGATTTTCACCTCAAAATGGTTCCCACAGAAAACATGCAAGCAACATCAAAAGGTCTTTTATAGGTTGTAGGGGGGCCTGGCTAAGGGTAGGATATACAAAGGTACTAGGCTGAAGACCCTAGGAACTAAGAGAGCATGAAACATTTTTACACTTTGAATTTCACTCAAGTTCCTTTCTTTATTATTATTTTCTTTTTCTTTACACTTCTGGGTGGCTACAGCTCTTTTTATTTCTTTTTGGCATTTTTTTTTTCAATATTTGTACACTTTTTCTTTCACAAGCTTTTGGCTCCAACTCTTTTTTTTTTCCTTTTTTTTTTCTTTTTCTAATCCCACCAACATATTACACCTTGCAGCCACCCCAAACTTTAGTTTCTTGCACCCATTCTAAGATTACATGCTCTCCTAATCCTAAGATCGGGTTAACATGGTTTTCCAGATTTTAGGGCTTATAACATTAGGTTATCAAGAATTAACAGGCTAATAGGCTCAAAAGGGCTAACTAGGGAACATGCATTAGGAATTGGTTTATTCAGGCCAAGTAGCTATTTACAAAGAAACTGCCTAAATCATTTGCTACACACATATAATCATGCAAACCAAAAAGAGATTCAATCAAATCCAGGGAAGTGCAACTTGAAAGTGATTTTCACACATTTTAAAACATGTTGGAGGCTCAAAACCTCACCTGGACATTATTTGCAAATTATTTGAACAGAGATACTATCCCTAGTGTGTGCTCCCTATCACCCCAAACTTATCATTCATCATGCTATCATAACAAAATCCCAAAGTTCAGTTTTCAATTTCACATGGGAATCACAAAAATTTTTCAAATTTTTCAGCCTAGGGGATCATCACATATCAATCATGCAAGCAATCTGTGCAACATCAATCAAAATCTAACAAACTTGCCAATCAAAAGACTCAACACACAAATGCTCCTGAGCTTCTCAAATTATTCAGGAGCTTTATTCAAAGAAAAGAAAACTTTATTCAAAGAAGAGAAAAACTACAACTAATTCCCTCCCCCACACTTAAAACATGCATTGTCCCCAATGAACAACAGAATTATAAGATCATAGTGAGGGAAAGGAAAAGAGTACTCCCTGATCAAGTGCAGTGTAAGCGGGAGCTGTCACCTGGATCCCATTCCTTGCAGTCTAAGTCCAAAGAGGTAGAGAGGGCCTCCAGTGCTCCTTCATCTTCTTCATGTTTCTCATCCACTGTACTGACAATCTTATCACCTGCTAAACATGCAGCAATCTCAGCACAAACCACAAAATGGTTAGCGTTAGTACAATCAAGAAAAGAAAGAATATCATCACAGCCAGAATTAAGTGGAGAATTAGAAAACAAGTTCTCATGATTATCCTCAATAGTCTCAGATACCAGCTCAATGTGGAATACAGAGTGCTCTTCCGCTAATTGTTTCATGGCATCAAATATGTTGAACTTTGCAACTATATCCCCAAACTTCATAGACATGGTTCCATCACCCACATCAATGTTAGTCTTGGCTGTCTTCATGAATGGCCGACCCAGGATGATTGGTGATTTACTGGAATGTGTCTCGCCTGCCATGTCCAAGATGTAGAAATCAGCTGGGAAGATCGGATCATCAACTTGCACTAGTACATCTTCCACCATTCCCATGGGGCGGGCACAGTCCTGTTGGCCAATCGAATGGTGATACTGTGTACTTCAAAGGACCAAGATCCAGTTTGTTAAAGATGGAGGTAGGCATGACATTGATAGATGCTCCCAAGTCCAACATGCAGTTTTCAAACTTCTTGTCCCCAATAGTGCATGGGATAGTGAAGGTGCCTGGATACTTGCACCGGTGGCGGTGCACGGGTGAAAGCAACAACTCTTTTCGGCTCGAGTGGATAAGCGGCGAGACATTTCTTCCCAAGTCAACCCTCTCATTAGTCTTCATCGTCCTCTTGTTGGTGCATAGGTCCTTGAGAAATTTGGCATATCTGGGCACTTGCTTGATCACATCCAACAGAGAGGATATTAACACCAACCTTTCTTAACACATCAAGAATTGCCTTCTCTTTATCTTCACCACCACTCTTCAAATTTTTCCTGGATTACGTGTGGGAATGGAATGGGTGGTCTATACACTCTCTCAAGTTCAACTTCAACCACGAGGCTCGGGAGTAACTTCAACGGTAGGCTCGGGAGTAGCCTTCATAGTTTCTTCATTCTTTCCGGAAGTGGCCTCAACAACCTTTACGGACCTCGAGAGATATAGAACTCACATTGGGGTTGGAGGCATTAGGATTGATCACTTGGTGTCTTTGGCAGGTGGGCTGTTCCTTGACCTTGCTTTATATTATTTATGTCTGTAGCCATCTGTCCAATCTGTGTATGCAATGCCTGAATACTCGCATCCGTTCTCTGCTGAAATTGTGCCTGTGAGGCACAGGAATCATCTATTTCTTTGCTGAAATCGTAGATTTTGTGCAGCCATTTGTGCAGCCATTTTATTGAGCATGTCATCTCATGAAGGTCCGGAGGGTGCTTGAAGTAGTCCACTGGAGGAGGATTACGAGGTGCCATCGGCTGTTGGGATGAGTTCCCATACCGCAGATTAGGGTGATTACTCCAGTGGGATTGTACCTATTTGTTGAAAGATGCGGAATCTTCAGTATGCGCTCTGGTTATTGCCCTGATTATACGATGGACTGCAAAGGCTTGAGGTGATTCGATGAATCGACCCTCCTTGCAAAATGGGGCATGCTTCATATGGGTGCTCAGAGAAGCGCACATGCCACACAACACCGCAGCTGAACCCTATCCATTACCAATTTCTCTACCAAAGAAGTGAGCCTATCAATTCTATCATCACTTGTCATGGCTGGAAGAGGAAGTGCGGACCTCATGTACACCTCTAGTCTCAAGCGAATTTCTTCTTGTAGTGAATTGCTGGGAATTCATCGACATGTTCTCAATAAGTTGCTTAGCAGAGCTGGGGTCTTGTCAACCAATGCTCCCCACTAGCGACATCCAAAATATTCCTATCCATAGGCTGCAATCCTTCATAAAAATATTGGATGAGGAGCTGTTCGGAAATTTGGTCTTTGGGGGCAACTAGATGTCAACTGCTTGAACCTCTCCCAATACTCAGCTAGCGACTCATTTCCTTGCCTTATTCCACAGATTTCTTTCCTAATTGCAGTGGCTCTGGAGGCAGGAAAATATTTCTCCAGGAAGAGCTTCTTCAAGTCGTTCCATGTGGTAATGGAATTCGGCGCAAGGTATAAAAGCCAATCTTTCGCAGCTCCCTGGAGTGAGAATGGAAAAGCCTTCAACTTGATATGATCCTCAGTTACTCCTTCTGGCCTCAAAGTTGTGGGAGCGGACAACTTGGAACTCCTTCAAGTGCTTGTGTGGATCTTCACCTGCAAGACCATTAAATCTTGGCAACAAATGGATTAGCCCAGATTTTAACTCAAAAGGTGTGTCAGCACCAGGATAAGCAATGCACAAACCATTGTAATTCACATCAGGGGCAGCAAGCTGCCTCAAAGTCCTTTGGTCTCCCATGTTTTCAAAAGCAGTTTTAAAATTGGTATCACTACTAGTGCTAGCCCGAAATTCCCTACGGAGTGTGTGCAATGTTCTTTCAATTTCCGGGTCAAAATCACACAGTTCAGGGCAATGAGACCTAGTAGCCAGACCAATTCAAAACAAAACAAAATAAAAGAAAGAAAGAAAAATAAAATAAAACAAGTTGCGAAAAATAACAACTCAGAGTCCCCGGCAACGGCGCCAATTTTTGGTCGCGCTGTCACGCACGCGCCAAAAAGGACGAGCGGGTTTAAAAGTGTAGTATAGTGCGACAACTCGAATGTCGTCTCTAAGGACTCTGAGAATATTATCTTTCACAAAAAATTCAGTTTTGGGTGGGGGTTTGGATTGGATTGCAATTAAGAAACAAACAAAACAGAGCAATCAAAACTAAGGCAGTTGAAAAGGGATTGTCAATTATCAAACAACGATTAATCTACTGTCAAGAATTCCTTACTATCCTTGGTTAATGTAAACCCAAGCCCTAAGCGATTCTAATCCCCTTTCGATTCTAAAGAACAACTAACAACGTAATTGCTACTATGGATGCAAATTCCTATTCCAGAAATAACAAAGCGGGATTAAGCGCTCATGATCAAACGATCATGAATGAACACACGCGAATTAACAAACGCGATTATGTATAGGAAATTTACATCATCGAAACAAATCAATACAATATTACACACTCCTGAAATAACAAACAGAAATATGCAATATGATATTGAAAAGGGAAAAGCAATTAAAATAGGGATTTACATAACCTCAAGTATATAGGATCCTCAAACAGTAGACTAATCCTAGGACTTAGTGCTCCATGGCAACAACGAAATCACAGAGAAAATGTATATTCGAAAGTTGGAGAAAAAAGTTCCTACAAAATATTCAGAACAGCCTTTTATACAATTTCAGAATTCAGAGGGCTCGCGAGGCGAACAACCATTCGCGAGGCGAATTTCATGAACTGTCAGCAACCCTTGGCATTCTCGCGAGGCGAAGTGATTCTCGCGTGGCGAGACTCTTCAGCTTCAAAACTGCCACGGCCATGACCTTCAACACGGGCAAGTCGTGATCATCTCTGACTTTTTCAGGTTTGGAAGACTCGCGGGGCGAGACCTTCTTCGCGAGGCGACCCAGAGACTTAGCAATTTCTTGGAACAGTCAGGCTTCGGGGTCGCGAGGCGAGCATGGCTTTCGCGGGGCGAATCCCCTGATCTTTATTTTCTCAACTTCTACTTAACCTGAAAACAAGGAAATAAGCATAAGTGTATTATTTTGACTTAAAACTTGCTAAATTAACTTAAAACTACTCTAGAGACTCAATACCTTGCTTGAGGACAATCTAATCTAATTTGGGTGAAAATACGATATAATTTTCACAAAACCCTGGTCATACTAGCTATAAAACTAGATGAGCCAGAGGCTTATCAGCCATTCTTGGCCACCGCTGGAGCAGTAATAGATGTAAGGAATGGCAAACTCTCTCTAAATGTAGAGGAAGGTAGGGTCGATTTTGAATTTACTAACTCATATAACAACCCTCCTTTTGAGAGCCATGTGTGCAGGATCGATATCACGTCTCCAGTGGTAAAGGAAGAGCTCAACATGGAAGCAACCCCGAAGATTTGCATGGCTGATGATGCACCAAATGGTGATGAAGTTGGAGTTGCTGATCATGTGGAAACAAAACTTCCGCCGGGAGAAATTAAGGCCAGGAAGCTCCGAGTGAAAAGAGCAAAGCGGAAGCGCAATTGGCCATATGAGCAGAATCGGCTCTTTGAAGGACTCCCATGGAAGAGAAGTGTTCCTGCACTTCTACGCCCAGCCGACCCCGGTTGATTGAAGGAAGTTTGGTCAAGCTTAGGACCGTAAACAAGTGCTTCTTGGGAGGCAACCCAAGTTTTCTTTCCCTTTTCCTGTTGTTTTTGAATTTAGCTCTTGAATAATTTGAGAAGATCAAGAGCCAAAAAAAAAAAATCATAAATTAATAGATTTGTCTAGTGTTTTCAGGTTAAGAAGGAAGGAAGAAGTAAAAAGAGCAAGGACTAATAAAGTCGAAGCCATCACGCCCCAGCCGTGACGGTGGTCACTGCCGTGATGAGCTAATCAAGAGAACCAGAAAGGATAACGGCCCAGTAGTGATATCCATCACGGGCGTGATGAGAAGGATGCTAAGATCGAGAGCATCACGGCCTAGCCGTGATGCGAGTCACGGCCGTGACAGGCCAGCCCTCGAAGACCGGAATTGATCACGGCACGCCCGTGATGATCCTCACGGCCGTGATACAATTTCCAACAAGCTTTTGACTGGAATGTGAGCCAACACCCGCTACCACCTCGGTGAGTTGTTCCAATTTTTCTCCTCTCTCCGACTTGATTATTTACATTGGGGACAATGTAAGTCTTTAAGCTTGGGGTAGGGGTATTTTTGCAAATTTTTGCATTTTTGCATTTTTCATGTTGCATTCATATAGGCATAGTTTTTCATGATCACATTCTCTAGATTGCCCCTCACTTAGAATATGCATCCAATTGTGAGAACTTGGTGCCAAATAAATTGAGATAGTGAATTTTTGAACCCAATTTTTTATTCTTGTGATAAGGCTAAAAATAAAAATCCTTGAGATGATCTTTTGATAGTTGATAATTAGCATGTGGTTCTCTAGATTTGTGTTTCTCGCTGATTTTTGAACTACTAAATGTAAGACTTTGAGCCAAAAAGGGGTACTCACTAATCTACCCCATTCCTTGTGATAGAGTGTTTTAATTCCTCTTGGATTGTATTTTCTAGAACTTGACTTGAAACCGTTTTGAAACTTAAAAATTTTTTGAAAACATTTTTGAAAATGATTGAGGCAATAGGTATTTTTCCGGCCATCTGAGCTTTGAATGACTAAATGCTACCCCTTAGTTGCCCAATTTTGAGCCTAAAAGAGTAAAATACTTTTCTTGGTACCTTGAGTTGTTTTGATGAATAATGCTTGGTATGACACCTTTTAAAGTATTACAAAAAGGGTAAAAAGGTAGTTTGAAAAATTATGGGATAAGAAAATTAGAAAATATTTCTCTTAAGCTAAAAAAATCTCCCCTTCTCCAAATAAATAAAATGAAATAAACACAAAAAAAAAATGGAGAAGGGGATGACAAAAGAAAGTGAGAAATAAAAAAAAAGAAAAAAAAAGGGGGTGGAAAAGTGAATCAAAGCCCAAAAGGGTATTTTAGAAGGTGTCATGCTTTGCGATGTTTGATACTCTGTTTAGCCCTCTAGAATATTCCCTTTTCTTGGTTTCCCCACCTAACGATTAATCCCAAGGCCCCGTTACAACCGAAGAAAAAGACCTCTTGATTCTTAGGTGTTTTCATTAATAAAGTAGAGATTTGGTTAATAGTCAAGCTTATGGTAGAATACTTTCCTTGAGGAAATTGAGCGAATTGTCATGTACCCTGGAACACTTGAGTGAGGTGAGACGAGTGCCTGAATCAGTGAGAATATAAATTTGAAGAACCTAAGCTTCTAATTGGACTTGAAATCGATTATCTCTTGGGAATTTATTGAATATGCCTATTACTTGGATTAGTTGCTAGGGTTCTTGGTTCACTATCCATGCTTTGATTGATTTATCTTCTGGCCTTAGTAATTGCTTGAGGACAAGCAAAATCTTAAGCTTGGGGTGATTTGATGAGTGTGATTTCACCTCATCTTTGTTTATCATTTTGCATGCATTTTCATATAGTTTAGGCATTTTTAATTTGATTTTTGGTTAATTTTCCCTTGGAACGGTAAGGGCGGTTTGTGTGGTGTTGTTTTGCAGAAATCAAGGATAAAATGCTCAAGATCAACCATGATGGAGTTTGGATGAAGATGGAGCTTGAAAAGTGAAGAAAATGAGCCAAACAGAGCCCATCACGGCCATGATCGAGCAAAACTGAAAAGGAAGAAAGGCTGAAGTCAGAATCGGTCACGGCCTAGCCGTGATGCCCATCACGGCCGTGACCTTTCAACCCCACAAGTCAGAATCTGTCACGGCCTAGCCGTGAAGCGCACCACGGCCATGAACTTGAAGGCTCGCGACGCGAAAGCCCACTCGCCTCGCGAGAATCTGAAACCTATAGGAGTGCACGAGGCAGAATCCGTCATGGCCTGGCCGTGATGGCCATCACGGCCGTGACGCGCATTACTTGGACCTAAAGCAACTGAATTGGATCAGAATTTGAGTTAGATTGGGATTCAAACTCCCCAAATCTATAAATAAGGACCAGGCAGAGGCAGAAAGAGGACTTTTGGCTGCTACTTAGGCTACATTTTAGGATCTATCTTCTTCTTCCTCCTCTCCATTCTGATTTGTATTTTCATGATGTTGTCAACCAAGCTTGTCATCTCCATGGCAAGGCTTGAGTAGTAGTTTATTTCTAGGGATTGGGGCCATGCCCAAGTTTTGTTTATGTTGTTAATTTGATGTAATATCTTTGTTAATTACGCTTTTGTTTTAGATCTGATTTCTAGTGTTTGAATCACTCGTAAATTCGGTGGCCACTTGTTTGCGTGTCACAGACATTCTAAGGAGGAACCTAGCGGTGAACTTAGGTGTCGGATCTATAGAGTCAGACTTAGGGCTGAAATCACGAGAGTTAGAAGCCGTCCTTCGAGGATCAACGAATTGTCACAAAACGAGAGGGGTCCAATCTGAATTCGACTACCACGAGAGTAGGGGTTGGTTCAATTGGGCACGGTTTTTGTAACCCGAGAGGGAGCTTAAGCTATTTGAGGATAAACTCGCCTTCAAGGCAATTTCGATAACTAACAAGGGTAAATCAGATTAGTAACATAAACAGCCTCGTAGGTAACCCAAATCCCTAGGAATCCATTTAGATCCAAAACCACAAATAGATCATTTTCATTTTATCTGATTTTTATTTATCTCTTAATTCAAATATCAAAAACCAATTCAAAATCCCTTCCTTATACAGTCCAGTTTTATCATTTAACAATTAGTTGCTATTTGAGATCACGGTCTCTGTGGGATCGATATCTTTTATTACTTGGCAACAATCCGGTACACTTGCCGGAATCGCACGTGCGTTCGCACGACCATCACTTTGCCAATTTGTACTTCTTTGGTCCTATTGGAGCCCAAATGGACTTGTTTGGTCCTAATAGAGCCCAAATGGACTTTTTAGGTCATATAGGACCGAATTGGGCCAATTTGTACTTCTTTGGTCCTAATGGAGCCCAAATGGACTTGTTTGACCCTAATAGAGCCCAAATGGACTTGTTTGATCCTAGTAGAGCCCAAATGGACTTGTTTGATCCTAATATAGCCAAAATGCACTTTTTAGGTCATATAGGACCTAACTGGGCCAATTTGTACTTCTTTGGTCCTATTGGAGCCCAAATGGACATGTTTGATCCTAATAGAGCCCAAATGGACTTTTTAGGTCATATAGGACCTAACTTGGCCAATTTGTAATTCTTTGGTCCTAATGGAACCCAAATGGACTTGGTTGACCCTAATAGATCCCAAATGGACTTGTTTGATCCTAATAGAGCCCAAATGGACTTGTTAGGTCATAAAGGACCTAACTGGGACAAATTGTACTTCTTTGGTCCTATTGGAGCCCAAATGGACTTGTTTGATCCTAATAGAGCCCAAATGGACTTGTTTGATCCTAATAGAGCCAAAATGCACTTTTTAGGTCATATAGGACCTAACTGGGCCAATTTGTACTTCTTTGGTCCTAATGGATCCCAAATGGACTTGTTTGATCCTAATAGAGCCCAACTGGACATTTTAGGTCATATAGGACCTAACTGTGCCAATTTGTACCTCGTTGGTCCTATTGGAGCCCAAATGGACTTGTTTGAACCTAATAGAGCCCAGATTGACTTTTTAGGTCATTAGGACCTAATTGGGCCAATTTGCACTTCTTTGGTCCTAATGGAGCCCAAATGGACTTGTTTGACCCTAATAGAGCCCAAATGGACTTGTTTGATCCTAGTAGAGCCCAAATGGACTTGTTAGGTCATAAAGGACCTAACTGGGTAAATTTGTACTTCTTTGGTCCTAATGGAGTCCAAATGGACTTGTTTGACCCTAATAGAGCCCAAATGGACTTTTTAGATCATATAGGACCTAACTGGGCCAATTTGTACTTCTTTGCTCGTATTGGAGCCCAAATGGACTTGTTTAATCCTAATAGAGCCCAAATAGACTTTTTAGGTCATATAGGACCTAATTGGGCCAATTTGTACTTCTTCGGTCCTAATAGAGCCCAAATGGACTTGTTTGACCCTAATAGAGCCCAAATGGACTTGTTTGATCCTAGTAGAGCCCAAATGGACTTGTTAGGTCATAAAGGACCTAACTGTGCCAATTTGTACTTCTTTGGTCCTATTGGAGCCCAAATGGACTTGTTTGATCCTAATAGAGCCAAAATGGACTTTTTAGGTCATATAGGACCTAACTGGGCCAATTTGTACTTCTTTGGTCCTAATGGAGCCCAAATGGACTTGTTTGACCCTAATAGAGCCCAAATGGACTTTTTAGGTCATATAGGACCTAACTGGGCCAATTTGTACTTCTGTGGTCCTAATGGAGCCCAAATGGGCTTGTTTGATACTAGTAGAGCCCAAATGGACTTGTTAGGTCATAAAGGACCTAACTGGGCCAATTTGTACTTCTTTGGTCCTAATGGAGCCCAAATGGACTAGTTTGACCCTGATAGAGCCCAAATAGACTTGTTTGATCCTAATAGAGCCAAAATGGACTTGTTTGATCCTAATAGAGCCCAAATGGACTTTTTAGGTCATATAGGACCTAACTGGGCCAATTTGTACTTCTTTGGTCCTAATGGAGCCCAAATGGACTTGTTTGATCCTAATAGAGCCCAACTGGACATTTTAGGTCATATAGGACCTAACTGTGTCAATTTGTACTTCTTTTGTCCTATTGGGGCCCAAATGGACTTGTTTGATCCTAATAGAGCCCAAATTGACTTTTTAGGTCATATAGGACCTAATTGGGCCAATTTGTACTTCTTTGGTCCTAATGGAGCCCAAATGGACTTGTTTGACCCTAATAGAGGCCAAATGGACTTGTTTGATCCTAGTAGAGCCCAAATGGACTTGTTAGGTCATAAAGGACCTAACTGGGCCAATTTGTACTTCTTTGGTCCTAATGGAGCCCAAATGGACTTGTTTGACCCTAATAGAGCCCAAATGGACTTTTTAGGTCATATAGGACCTAACTGGGTCAATTTGTACTTCTTTGGTCGTATTGGAGCCCAAATGGACTTGTTTGATCATAATAGAGCCCAACTGGACATTTTAGGTCATATAGGACCTAATTGTGCCAATTTGTACTTCTTTGGTCCTATTGGAGCCCAAATGGACTTGTTTGGTCCTAATAGAGCCCAAATAGACTTTTTAGGTATTATAGGACCTAATTGGGCCAATTTGTACTTCTTCGGTCCTAATGGAGTCCAAATGGACTTGTTTGACTTTAATAGAGCCCAAATGGACTTGTTTGATCCTAGTAGAGCCCAAATGGACTTGTTAGGTCATAAAGGACCTAACTGGACCAATTTGTACTTCTTTGGTCCTATTGGAGCCCAAATGGACTTGTTTGAGCCCAATTAAGGCAAAAATGCACTTTTTAGGTCATATAGGACCTAACTGGGCCAAGTTGTACTTCTTTGGTCCTATTGGAGGCCAAATGGACTTGTTTGATCCTAATAGAGCCCAAATGGACTTTTTAGGTCATATACGACCTAACTGGGCCAATTTGTACATCATTGGTCCTATTGGAGCCAAAATGTACTTCTTTGATCCTAATAGAGCCCAAATGGACTTTTAGGTCATATAGGACCTAACTGTGCCATTTTATACTTCTTTGGTCCAAATGGAGCCCAAATGGACTTGTTTGATCCTAATAGAGCGCAAATGGACTTTTTAGGTCATATAGGACCTAACTGGGTCAATTTGTACTTCTTTGGTCCTATTGGAGCCCAAATGGACTTGTTTGATCCTAATAGAGCCCAAATGGACTTTTTAGGTCATATATGACCTAACTGGGCCAATTTGTACTTCTTTGGTCCTATTGGAGCCCAAATGGACTTGCTATATCCTAATAGAGCCCAACTGGACATTTTAGGTCATATAGGACCCAACTGGGCCAATTTGTACTTCTTTGGTCCTAATGGAGCCCAAATGGACTTGTTTGACCCTGGTAGAGCCCAATTGGACTTGTTTGATCCTAATAGAGCCCAAATGGACTTGTTAGGTCATAAAGGACCTAACTGTGCCAATTTATACTTCTTTGGTCCAAATGGAGCCCAAATGGACTTGGTTGATCCTAATAGTGCCCAAATGGACTTTTTCTGTCATACAGGACCTAATTGGCCCAATTTGTGCTTCTTTGGTCCTAATGGAGGCCAAATGGACTTGTTTGACCCTAATAGAGCCCAAATGGACTTGTTTGATCCTAATAGAGCCCAAATGGACTTGTTAGGTCACAAAGGACCTAATTGTGCCAATTTATACTTCTTTGGTCCAAATGGAGCCCAAATGGACGTGTTTGATCCTAATAGAGCCCAAATGGACTTTTTAGGTCATATAGGACCTAATTGGCCCAGTTTGTACTTCATTGGTCCTAATGGAGGCCAAATGGACTTATTTGATCCTAATAGAGCCCAATAGACTAGTTTGATCCTAATAGAGCCCAAATGGACTTGTTAGGTCATAAAGGACCTAACTGGGCCAATTTGTACTTCTTTGGTACTATTGGAGCCCAAATGGACTTGTTTGATCCTAATAGAGCCAAAATGCACTTTTTAGGTCATATAGGGCCTAACTGGGCCAATTTGTACTTCTTTGGTCCTATTGGAGCCCAAATGGACTTGTATGATCCTAATAGAGCCAAAATGCACTTTTTAGGTCATATAGGACCTAACTGGGCCATTTTGTACATCTTTGGTCCTATTGGAGCCCAAATGGACATGTTTGATCCTAATAGAGCCCCAATGGACTTGTTTGATCCTAATAGAGCCCATATGAACTTGTTAGGTCATAAAGGACCTAACTGGGCCAATTTGTACTTCTTTGGTCCTAATGGAGCCCAAATGGACCTGTTTGATCCTAATAGAGCCCAAATGGACCTGTTAGGTCATAAAGGACCTAACTGTACCAATTTGTACTTCTTTGGTCCTATTGGAGCCCAAATGGAATTGTTTGATCCTAATAGAGCCCAAATGGACATTTTAGGTCATATAGGACCTAATTGGGCCAATTTGTACTTCTTCGGTCTCAATGGAGCCCAAATGGACTTGTTTGACCCTAATAGAGCCCAAATGGGCTTGTTTGATCCTAATAGAGCCAAAATGCACTTTTTAGGTCATATAGGACCTAACTGGGCCAATTTGTACTTCGTTGGTCCTATTGGAGCCCAAATGGACTTGTTTGATCCCAATAGAGCCCCAATGGACTTGTTTGATCCTAATAGAGCCCATATGGACTTGTTAGGTCATAAAGGACCTAACTGTGCCAATTTGTACTTCTTTGGTCCTATTGGAGCCCAAATGGACATGTTGGATCCTAATAGAGTCCAAATGGACTTTTTAGGTCATAAAGGACCTAACTGGGTCAATTTATACTTCTTTGGTCATATTAGATCCCAAATGGACTTGTTTGATCCTAATAGATCCCAAATGGACTTGTTAGGTCATATAGGTCCTAATGGAGTCCATCTTAGGTCATATAGGACCTAACTCGGTCAATTTGTACTTCTTTGGTCCTATTGGAGCCCAAATGGACTTGCTTGTTCCTAATAGAGCCAAAATGCACTTTTTAAGTCATATAGGACCTAACTGGGTCAATTTGTACTTCTTTGGTCCTATTAGAGCCCAAATGGACTTGTTTGATCCTAATAGAGCCCAAATGGACTTTTTAGGTCATATAGGACCTAACTGGGTCAATTTGTACTTCTTTGGTCCTATTGGAGCCCAAATGGACTGGTTTGATCCTAATAGATCCCAAATGGACTTTTTATGTCATATACCACCTATCTGGGCCAATTTGTACTTCTTAGGTCCTATTGGAGCCCAAATGGACTTGTTTGATCCTAATAGAGCCCAAATGGACTTTTTATGTCATATAGGACCTATCTGGGCCAATTTGTACTTCTTTGGTCCTATTGGAACCCAAATGGACTTGTTTGATCCTAATAGAGCCCAAATGGACTTTTTAGGTCATATAGGACCTATCTGGGCCAATTTGTACTTCTTTGGTCCTATTGGAACCCAAATGGACTTGTTTGATCCTAATAGAGCCAAAATGCACTTGTTAGGTCATATAGGACCTAACTGGGCCAAATTGTACTTCTTTGATCATAATAGAGCCCAAATGGACTTGTTTGATCCTAATAGAGCCCAAATGTACTTTTTAGGTCATAAAAGAGCTAATTGTGCCAATTTGTACTTCTTTGGTCCTATTGGAGCCCAAATGGGCATGTTAGATCCTAATAGAGCCCAAATGGACTTTTTAGGTCATATAGGACCTAAGTGGGCCAATTTGTACTTCTTTGGTCCTAATGGAGGCCAAATGTACTTGTTGGATCCTAATAGAGCCCCAATGGACTTGTTTGATCCTAATAGAGCTAAAATGCACTTGTTAGGTCATAAAGGACCTAACTGGGCCAATTTGTACTTCTTTGGTCCTAATGGAGCCCAAATGGACTTGTTTGATCCTAATAGAGCCCAAATGGACTTTTTAGGTCATATAGGACCTAACTGGGCCAATTTGTACTTCTTTGGTCCTTTTGGAGCCCAAAAGGACTTGTTTGATCCTAATAGAGCCAAACTGCACTTTTTAGGTCATATAGGAACTAACTGGGACAATTTGTACTTCTTTGGTCCTATTGGAGCCCAAATAGACTTGTTTGATCCTAATAGAGCCAAACTGGACATTTTAGGTCATATAGGACCTAACTGGGCCAATTTGTACGTCTTAGGTCCTAATGGAGCCCAAATGGACTTGTTTGATCCTATTAGAGCCCAAATGGACTTTTTAGGTCTTATAGGACCTCACTGGGCCAATTTGTACTTCTTTGGTCCAATTGGAGCCCAAATGGACTTGTTTGATTTTAATAGAGCCAAAATGCACTTTTTAGGTCATATAGGACCTAACTGGGCCAATTTGAACTTCTCTGGTCCTATTGGAGCCCACACGGGCTTGTTTGATCCTAACAGAGCAAAATGCACTTGTTAGGTCATATAGGACCTAACTGGGCCAATTTGTACTTCTTTGGTCCTAATGGAGCCCAAATGGACTTGTTTGACCCTAATAGAGCCCAAATGGACTTGTTTGCTCATATAGGACCTAACTGGGCCATTTTGTACTTCTTTGATCCTATTGCAGCCCAAATGGACTTGTTTGATCCTAATAGAGCCCAAATGGACTTTTTAGGTCATATAGGACCTAACTGGGCCAATTTGTACTTCTTTGGTCCTATTGGAGCCCAAATGGACTTGTTTGATCCTAATAGAGCCAAAATGCACTTTTTAGGTCGTATAGGACCTAACTGGGCCAATTTGCACTTCTTTGGTCCTATTGGAACCCAAATGGACTTGTTTGATCCTAATACAGCCCAAACGGACTTTTTAGGTCATATAGGACCTAACTGGGCCAATTTGTACTTCTTTGGTCCTAATGGAGCCCAAATGGACTTGTTTGATCCTAATAGAGCCCAAATGGACTATTTAGGTCATATAGGACCTATCTGGGCCAATTTGTACTTCTTTGGTCCAATTGGAGCCCAAATGGACTTGTTTGATCCTAATAGAGCCAAAATGCACTTGTTAGGTCATATAGGACCTAACTGGGCTAATTTGTACTTCTTTTGTCCTAATGGAGCCCAAATGGACTTGTTTGATCCTAATAGAGCCCAAATGGACTTTTTAGGTCATAAAGAACCTAACTGTGCCAATTTGTACTTCTTTGGTCCTATTGGAGCCCAAATGGACTTGTTTGATTCTAATAGAGCCCAAATGCACTTTTTAGGTCATATAGGACCTAAGTGGGCCAATTTGTACTTCTTTGGTCCTAATGGAGGCCAAATGTACTTGTTTGATCCTAATAGAGCCCCAATGGACTTGTTTGATCCTAATAGAGCCAAAATGCTCTTGTTAGGTCATAAAGGACCTAACTGGGCCAATTTGTACATCGTTGGTCCTATTGGAGCCCAAATGGGCTTGTTGGGCTTGTTTGATCCTAATAGAGCCCAAACGGACTTTTTAGGTCATATAGGACCTAACCGGGCCAATTTGTACATCTTTGGTCCTATTGGAGCACAAATGGGCTTGTTTGATCCTAATAGAGCCTAAACGGACTTTTTAGGTCATATAGGACCTAATTGAGCCAATTTGTACTTCTTTGGTCCTAATGGAACCCAAATGGACTTGTTTGATCCTAATAGAGCCCAAATGGACTTTTTAGGTCATATAGGACCTATCTGGGCCAATTTGTACTTATTTGGTTCTATTGGAGCCCAAATGGACTTGTTTGATCCTAATAGAGCCAAAATGCACTTGTTAGGTCATATAGGACCTAACTGGGCCAATTTGTACTTCTTTGGTCCTAATGGAGCCCAAATGGATTTGTTTGACCCTAATAGAGCCCAAATGGACTTGTTTGCTCATATAGGACCTAACTGGACCAATTTGTACTTCTTTGGTCCTATTGGAGCCCAAATGGACTTGTTTGATCCTAATAGAGCCCAGATGGACTTTTTAGGTCATATAGGACGTAACTGGGCCAATTTGTACTTCTTTGGTCCAATTGGAGCCCAAATGTACTTTTTTGATCCTAATAGAGCCAAAATGCACTTGTTAGGTCATTTAGGACCCTACTAGGCCAATTTGTACTTCTTTGGTCCTAATGGAGCCCAAATGGACTTGTTTGATCCTAATAGAGCCCAAATGGACTTTTTAGGTCATAAAGAACCTAACTGTGCCAATTTGTACTTCTTTGGTCCTATTGGAGCCCAAATGGACTTGTTTGATTCTAATAGTGCTCAAATACACTTTTTAGGTCATATAGGACCTATGTGGGCCAATTTGTACTTCTTTGGTCCTAATGGAGGCCAAATGTACTTGTTTGATCCTAATAGAGCCCCAATGGACTTGTTTGATCCTAATAGAGCCAAAATGCCCTTGTTTGGTCATAAAGGACCTAACTGGGTCAATTTGTACTTCTTTGGTCCTATTGGAGCCCAAATGGACTTGTTTGATCCTAATAGAGCCCAAATGGACTTTTTAGGTCATATAGGACCTAACTAGGCCAATTTGTACTTCTTTGGTCCTATTGGAGCCCAAATGGACTTGTTTGATCCTAATAGAGCCAAAATGCACTTTTTAGGTCATATAGGACCTAATTGGGCCAATTTGTACTTCTTTGGTCCTATTGTAGCCCAAATGGACTTGTTTGATCCTAATAGAGACCAAGCGGACTTTTTAGGTCATATAGGACCTAACTGGGTCAATTTGTACTTCTTTGGTCCTATTGGAGCCCAAATGGACTTGTTTGATCCTAATAGAGCCCAAATGGACTTTTTAGGTCATATAGGACCTAACGGGCCAATTTGTACCTCTTTGGTCCTATTGGAGCCCCAGTGGACTTGTTTGATGCTAATAGAGCCAAAATGCACCTAATAGAGACCAAACGGACTTTTTAGGTCATATAGAACCTAACTGGGCCAATTTGTACTTCTTTGGTCCTAATGGAGCCCAAATGGACTTGTTTGATCCTAATAGAGCCCAAATGGACTTTTTAGATCATATAGGACCTATCTGGGCCAATTTGTACTTCTTTGGTCCTATTGAAGCCCAAATGGACTTGTTTGATCCTAATAGAGCCAAAATGCACTTTTTAGGTCATATAGGACATAACTGGGTCAATTTGTTCTTCTTTGGTCCTAATGGAGCCCAAATGGACTTGTTGGATTCCTAATAGAGCCAAAATACACGTTTTAGGTCATTTAGGACCTAACTGGGTCAATTTGTACTTCTTTGGTCCTATTGGAGCCCAAATTGGCTTGTTTGATCCGAATAGAGCCCAAATGGACTTTTTAGGTCATATAGGACCTAACTGGGCCAATTTTTACTTCTTTGGTCCTATTGGAGCCCAAATGGGCTTGTTTGATCCAAATAGAGCCCAAATGGACTTTTTAGGTCATATAGGACCTAACCGGGCAAATTTGTACTTCTTTGTCCTATTGGAGCCCAAATGGGCTTGTTAGATCCTAATAGATCCCAAATGGACTTTTTAGGTCATATAGGACCTAACTGAGCCAATTTGTACTTCTTTGTTCCTAATGGAGCCCAAATGGACTTGTTTGATCCTAATAGAGCACAAATGGACTTTTTAGGTAAAAATAGGACCTAACTGGGCCAATTTGTACTCCTTTGGTCCTAATGGAGCCAAAATGGACTTCTTTGTTCCTAATAGAGCCCAAATGAACTATTTAGGACCTAATTGGGCCAATTGCCATGATAGGCCCAATTGTACTTCTTTGGTCCTAATAGAGCCCAAATGGACTTGTTTGATCCTAGTGGAGCCCAAAAGGACTTTTTAGGTCATATAGGACTGCGGGCCATTTGTACTTCTTTGGTCCTAATGGAGCCAAAATGGACCTGTTTGATCCTAATAGAGCCCAATGCACTTTTTAGGACCTAATGGGCCAATTTGTACTTGTTTGGTCCTAATGGAGCCAAAATGGACTTCTTGATCCTAATAGAGCCTAAATGGACTTTTTAGGTCATATAGGACCTAATTGGCCCAATTTGTACTTCGTTGGTCCTAATGGAGGCCAAATGGACTTGTTTGATCCTAATAGAGCCCCAATGGACTTGTTCGATCCTAATAGGAGCAAAATGCACTTTCTAGGTCATATAGGACCTCATTGGGCCAATTTGTACTTCTTTGGTCTTATTGGAGCCCAAATGGACTTGTTTGATCCTAATAGAGCCCAACTAGACATTTTAGGTCATATAAGACCTAATTGGGCAATTTGTACTTCTTTGGTCCTATTGAGCCCAAATGGACTTGTTTGATCCTAATAGAGCCCAAATGGACTTTTTAGGTCATATAGGACCTAATGGGCCAATTTTTACTTCTTTGGTCCTAATGGAGCCCAAATGGACTTGTTTGACCCTAACAGAGCCCAAATGGACTTTTTAATCCTAGTAGAGCCCAAATGGACTTGTTAGGTCATAAAGGACCTAATCGTCCAATTTGTACTTCTTTGGTCCTATTGGAGCCCAAATGGACTTGTTTGATCCTAATAGAGCCAAAAATGCACTTTTTAGGTCATATAGGACCTAAGCGGGCCAATTTGTACTTCATTAGTCCTATTGGAGCCTAAATGGACTTGTTTGATCCTAATAGAGCCCAAATGGACTTGTTAGGTCATATAGGACCTAACTGGGTAATTGTACTTCTTGGGTCCTATTGGAGCCCAAATGGACTTGTTTGATCCTAATAGAGCTCAAATGGACTTTTAGGTCATATAAGACCCAATTGGGCCAATTTGTACTTTTTGGTCCTATTGGAGCCCAAATGGACTTTTTTGATCCTAATAGAGCCAAAATACACTTTTTAGGTTATATAGGACCTACTGGGCCAATTTGTACTTCATTGGTCCTATGGATCCTAAATGGACTGGTTTGATCCTAATAGAGCCCAAATAGACTTGTTAGGTCATATAGGACCCAACTGGGCCAATTTGTACTTCTTTGGTCCTATTGAGCCCCAAATGGACTTTTTTGATCCTAATAGAGCCAAAATACACTTTTTAGGTCATATAGGACCTAACTGGGCCAATTTGTACTTCATTGGTCCTATTGGATCCTAAATGGACTGGTTTGATCCTAATAGAGCCCAAATAGACTTGTTAGGTCATATAGGACCTAACCAGGCCAATTTGTACTTCTTTGGTCCTATTGGAGCCCAAATGGACTTGTTTGATCCTAATAGAGCCAAATGTACTTTTAGGTCATATGGACCCACTGGGCCAATTTGTACTTCTTTGGTCCTTTGGAGCCCAAATGGACTTGTTTGATCCTAATAGAGCCCAAATGGACGTTAGGTCATATAGGACTTAACTGGGCCAATTTGTACTTCTTTGGTCCTATTGGAGCCCAAATGGACTTGTTTGATCCTAATAGAGCAAAATGCACTTTTTTAGGTCATATAGGACCCAACTAGGCCAATTTGTACTTCTTGGTCCTATTGGAGCCAAATGGACTTGTTTGATCCTAATAGAGCCCAAATGGACTTGTTAGGTCATATAGGACTTAATCGTCAATTTGTACTTCTGGTCCTATTGGAGCCCAAATGGACTTGTTTGATCCTAGTAGAGCCCAAATGGACTTTTAGGTCATAAAGGACCTAATGGTCAATTTTACTTCTTTGGTCATATTGGATCCCAAATGGACTTTGTTTGATCCAATAGAGCCAAATGCACTTTTAGGTCATATAGACCTAATTGGGCCAATTTGTACTTTTGGTCCTATTGTAGCCCGAATGGACTTGTTTGATCCTAATAGAGCAAATGCCTAATAGAGACCAAATGGACATTTTAGGTCATAAAGGATCTAACCGGGCCAATTTGTACTTCTTTGGTCCTAATGGAGCCCAAATGGACTTGTTTGATCCTAATAGAGCCCAAATGGACTTTTAGGTCATATAGGACCTATCTAGGCCAATTTGTACTTCTTTGGTCCTATTGGAGCCCAAATGGACTTGTTTGATCTGAATAGAGCCAAAATGCACTTTTTAGGTCATATAAGACCTAACTGGCCAATTTGTACTTCTTTGGTCCTAATGGAGCCCAAATGGACTTGTTTGACCCTAATAGAGCCCAAGTGGACTTTTTTAGGTCATAAAGGACCTAATGGGGTAATTTGTACTTCTTTGGTCCTATTGGGCGAAACGGACTTGTTTGATCCTAATAGAGCCCAAATGGGCTTTTTAGGTCATATAGGACCTATATGGGCCAATTTGTACTTCCTTGGTCCTAATGGAGGCCAAATGTACTTGTTTGATCCTAATAGAGCCCCAATGGACTTGTTTGATCCTAATAGAGCCAAAATGCCCTTGTTTGGTCATAAAGGACCTAATGGGTCAATTTGTACTTCTTTGGTCCTATTAGAGCCCAAATGGACTTGTTTGATTCTAATAGAGCCCAAATGGACTTTTTAGGTCATATAGGACCTAACTAGGCCAATTTGTACTTCTTTGGTCTATTGGAGCCCAAATGGACTTGTTTGATCCTAATAGAGCCAAAATGCACTTTTAGGTCATATAGGACCTAATTGGGCCAATTTGTACTTTTGGTACTATTGTAGCCCAAATGGACTTTTTTGATCCTAACAGAGACCAAACGGTCTTTTTAGGTCATATAGGACCTAACTGGGCCAATTTGTACTTCTTTGGTCCTATTGGAGCCCAAATGGACTTGTTTGATCCTAATAGAGCCCAAATGGACTTTTTAGGTCATATAGGACCTAATGGGCCAATTTGTACTTCTTTGGTCCTATTGGAGCCCAATTGGACTTGTTTGATCCTAATAGAGCCAAAATGCACCTAATAGAGACCAAACGGACTTTTTAGGTCATATAGACCTAACTGGGCCAATTTGTACTTCTTTGGTCCTAATGGAGCCCAAATGGACTTGTTTGATCCTAATAGAGCCCAAATGGACTTTTTAGATCATTATAGGACCTATCTGGGCCAATTTGTACTTCTTTGGTCCAATTGGAGCCCAAATGGACTTGTTTGGATCCTAATAGAGCCAAAATGCACTTGTTAGGTCATATAGGACCTAACTGGGCTAATTTGTACTTCTTTTGTCCTAATGGAGCCCAAATGGACTTGTTTGATCCTAATAGAGCCCAAATGGACTTTTTAGGTCATAAAGAACCTAACTGTGCCAATTTGTACTTCTTTGGTCCTATGGAGCCCAAATGGACTTGTTTGATTCTAATAGAGCCCAAATGCACTTTTTAGGTCATATAGGACCTAAGTGGGCCAATTTGTACTTCTTTGGTCCTAATGGAGGGCAAAATGTACTTGTTTGATCCTAATAGAGCCCCAATGGACTTGTTTGATCCTAATAGAGCCAAAATGCTCTTGTTAGGTCATAAAGGACCTAACTGGGCCAATTTGTACATCGTTGGTCCTATTGGAGCCCAAATGTGGGCTTGTTTGATCCTAATAGAGCCCAAACGGACTTTTTAGGTCATATAGGACCTAACTGGGCCAATTTGTACATCTTTGGTCCCTATTGGAGCACAAATGGGCTTGTTTGATCCTAATAGAGCCTAAACGGACTTTTTAGGTCATGTAGGACCTAACGAGCCAATTTGTGCTTCTTTGGTCCTAATGGAGCCCAAATGGACTTGTTTGATCCTAATAGAGCCCAAATGGACTTTTAGGTCATATAGGACCTATCTGGGCTAATTTGTACTTATTTGGTTCCATTGGAGCCCAAATGGACTTGTTTGATTCTAATTGAGCCAAAATGCACTTGTTAGGTCTATAGGACCTAACTGGGCCAATTTGTACTTCTTTGGTCCTAATGGAGCCCAAATGGATTTGTTTGACCTAATAGAGCCCAAATGGACTTGTTTGCTCATATAGGACCTAACTCGACCAATTTGTACTTCTTTGGTCCTATTGGAGCCCAAATGGACTTGTTTGATCCTAATAGAGCCGGGATGGACTTTTTAGGTCATATAGACCTAACTAGGCCAATTTGTACTTCTTTGGTCCAATTGGAGCCCAAATGTACTTTTTTGATCCTAATAGAGCCAAAATGCACTTGTTAGGTCATTTAGGACCCTACTAGGCAATTTGTACTTCTTTGGTCCTAATGGAGCCCAAATGGACTTGTTTGATCCTAATAGAGCCCAAATGGACTTTTAGGTCATAAAGGACCTAACTGTACCAATTTGTACTTCTTTGGTCCTATTGGGCCCAAATGGACTTGTTTGATTCTAATAGTGCTCAAATACACTTTTTAGGTAATATAGGACCTATATGGGCCAAATTGTACTTCTTTGGTCCTAATGGAGTCCAAATGTACTTGTTTGATCCTATTGAGCCAATGGACTTGTTTGATCCTAATAGAGCCAAAATGCCCTTTTTGGTCATAAAGGACCTCACTGGGTCAATTTGTACTTCTTTGGTCCTATTGGAGCCCAAATGGACTTGTTTGATCCTAATAGAGCCCAAATGGGCTTTTTAGGTCATATAGGACCTACTAGGCCAACCTGCACTTCTTTGGTCCTATTGGAGCCCAAATGGACTTGTTTGATCCTAATAGAGCCAAAATGCACTTTTAGGTCATATAGGACCTAATTGGGCCAATTTGTACTTCTTTGGTCCTATTGTAGCCCGAATGGACTTGTTTGATCCTAATAGAGAACAAACGGACTTTTTTAAGTCATATAGGACCTAACTGGGTCAATTTGTACTTCTTTGGTCCTATTGGAGCCCAAATGGACTTGTTTGATCCCAATAGAGCCCAAATGGACTTTTTAGGTCATATAGGACCTAAGTGGGCCAATTTGTACTTCTTGGTCCTATTGAGCCCAAATGGACTTGTTTGATCCTAATAGAGCCAAAATGCACCTAATAAGACCAAACGGACTTTCAGGTCATATAGAACCTAACTGGGCCAATTTGTACTTCTTTGGTCCTAATGGAGCCCAAATGGACTTGTTTGATCCTAATAGAGCCCAAATGGACTTTTTAGATCATATAGGACCTATCTGGGCCAATTTGTACTTCTTTGGTCCTATTGGAGCCCAAATGGACTTGTTTGATCCTAATAGAGCCAAAATGCACTTTTAGGTCATATAAGACAATAACTGGGTCAATTTGTTCTTCTTTGGTCCTAATGGAGCCCAAATGGACTTGTTTGATCCTAATAGAGCCCAAATGGACTTTTTAGGTCATAAAGAACCTAACTGTGCCAATTTGTACTTCTTTGGTCCTATTGGAGCCGAAACGGACTTGTTTGATTCTAATAGAGCCCAAATACACTTTTTAGATCATATAGGATCTATGTGGGCCAATTTGTACTTCCTTGGTCCTAATGGAGGCCAAATGTACTTGTTTGATCCTAATTGAGCCCCAATGGACTTGTTTGATCCTAATAGAGCCAAATGCTCTTGTTAGGTCAGAAAGGACCTACCTGGGCCAATTTGTACATCGCTGGTCCTATTGGATCCCAAATGGACTTGTTTGATCCTAATAGAGCCAAAATACACTTTTTAGGTCAAATAGGACCTAATGGACCAATTTGTACTTCTTGGTCCTAATGGAGCCCAAATGGACTTGTTTGACCCTAATAGAGCCCAAATGGACTTGTTTGATCCTAATAGAGCATAAATGAACTTTTAGGTCATATAGGACCTAACTGGGTCAATTTATACTTTTTGGTCCTATTGGAGCCCAAATGGACTTGTTGGATTCCTAATAGAGCCAAAATACACGTTTTAGGTCATTTAGGACCTAACTAAGCCAATTTGTACCTTTGGTCCATTGAGCCCAAATGGCTTGTTTGATCCGAATAGAGCCCAAATGGACTTTTTAGGTCATATAGGACCTAACTGGGCCAATTTTACTCTTTGGTCCTATTGGAGCCCAAATGGGCTTGTTTGATCCAAATAGAGCCCAAATGGACTTTTAGGTCATATAGACCTACCTGGGTAAATTTGTACTTCTTTGTCCTATTGGAGCCCAAATGGGCTTGTTAGATCCTTCTATAGCCAAAATTGACTTTTTTTGTCTTATATGTCATAACTGGGCCATTTTGTACTTCGTTGTTCCTAATGGAGCCCAAATGGACTTGTTTGATCCTAATAGAGCACAATGGACTTTTTAGGTAAAATAGGCCCTAAGCTCGGCCAATTTGTACTCCTTTTCCTAATGGAGCCAAATGGACTTCTTTGTTCCTAATAGATCCCAAATAGACTATTTAGGACCTACTGGGCCAATTGCCATGATAGGCCCAATTGTACTTCTAGTCCTAATAGAGCCAAAATGGACTTGTTTGATCCTAGTGGAGCCCAAAAGGACTTTTTTTAGGGTCATATAGACCTAATCGCCAATATTGTACTTCTTTGGTCCAATGGAGCTCAAATGGACTTGCTTGATCCTAATAGAGCCCAAATGTACTTTTAGGACCTAATGGGCAAATTTTTATTTCTTTGGTCCCAATGGAGCCCAAATGGACTTCTTTGATCCTAATAGAGCCCAAATGGGACTTTTTAGGTCATATAGGACCCAATTGGCCCAATTTGTACTTCTTGGTCCCAAATCAGACAAATGGACTTGTTTGATCCTACAGAGCCTCAATGGACTTGTTCTGATCCTAATAGAGCCAAAATGCACTTCTAGGCCATAGGACCTAATTGGGCCAAT
>JAUPTC010001129.1:0-28697 GCA_030762895.1 Sophora flavescens
AGAACTTGAATTGGGATCAGCGATTGAATATTGCGAAAGTGAGTAGGAATCGATCATGACCTTATAGGAACAAGATTTAATAGAGTTTGATGATTGGGTTGTGAGGCGAAACAGCAAGTAATTAACTCAATCGTTGAATACGATCCTATTGAGCACGATAGTGTCATTAGGAGAATTTGGGGGTCCTGGTTGACATTGCGAATTGAACTTAGGAGGATCATCATCACTTTGGTACTACGCATGATTGGTGGAAATTGGATTGTGACCTTATATGTTTAATCCAGATTTTAATTCTCATCTTATCTTATTGCTACTACTTTATCTCAATTGGTTTGTTGATTTAAATTGCGATCATATTTTCTCTCTTCCTCGACCACTTGCTTTTACTTGGTCAAGCGTATCAATTTCTTGCACATTGGTAGAATTGGTAGCCCAATCCCTGTGTGGAGCCTCATTGATGCCCCGTGTTTATTACTTCACGATGACCCGGTACAGTAGCCGGCGACTCAACAAGTTTTGGGGCGTTCTTGAAGTTGGCACAACCAATTTCTAATTTTGTGAAGTTTGATTATTTGGTTAAAAAAATTTATTTTTATTTTATTTTCTGTTATTTATTTACTATTATTTCTCTCTACTTCTTTGATTCACTTGGTCTTGCCTGGTTTTTGTATGCAGTGCCACTCACAGAGGACTTGCTATTTGATTGAGGAGATCACGAGGCAGGAAGCGATTAGTTAAGGAAAAGAAGCGAAAAACGAAAGAGGCTTGAAGCAATTAATTTTGAGGGGATGGGTAAGCAAACCCTCCTCCTCCTCGTTACAGCTCTCTTCGGTACAATCACGAATTTGGATGATTGTATACCACAACTATCGTGAGGGGCAACCTCAATACAGATTCCTTGAGTGGGAAGGATGTGTCACGACCCGTATCGTGAGAATCAATTTGATGGGGTGGCAAACAAGACCCTCATAGACACATCACTCATTTCCAGCAGAAGCGTGTAGGCATGCGAGAAGACAAGAGGAGTTTCTCAAGATGAGTTTAAACTACGCTATTCCCTCTCTCTTAGGAATCACGCTCGCGATTAGTTTGGCCGACTTGGATCGTAGCAGTGTCACAACATAGGGCAATTGGCCCAAAAGTTCCTCATTAAATATTTTCCTCCTCGAGGAAGCGCCCTGTGAGTGGCCAGTCACATCTTTCAATGAGATGAGAAGATGAATCTTATAATGAAGCTTGAGGAGAGGTATAATGTACTCTTGAGAAGATGTCATGTATGCTGTACGAGTTGTCCTCCAGGTTCAACATTTCTTTAACCGGGTTAAGAAGTAGCTACCCGAGATGAATTGTGATGTCGCGGTAGGCGGTTCTTTTCTTGTTTATCAGGGATGGATGGGCATTATTGGAGAAGATGTCGAACAATGATTACAATAGTGGTAGGGAAACCTCTCGAGTAAAGTCAGTTACGCAACAATAGAAGCATTCTAGAGCAAAATAAATAGCCCATTGAAGATGCAAAATGCGGGCATTGTGCGGGAACAAAAAGGTTAATGTGATACGAAGGAATGCCTCCGGGTTTCGCTTGGGTATGCTAGTGGTGGTCACAAGCAGGGCAACAACAAACTCACGGAATCGGAAGGCACGCTATGGAATCTATCCAACGCCAATACTCGGCGGGCTTTTTCCAGGGCTAATGAATTACAAACAACGGATGGTGCAAGGTAACCTTGAGAGTTGGCTATAGAAAAGACAAATCACGACTTGGCCGAAGTTGTCGATCAATACAAGCACAGCCATTGACAAGTTGGCAACTCATCAAAATTCATTAATTGGCGAATCTAGAGAGCCCAGATATTTCATTTCATAAAAGCAACTAAATGGCGTCTCGGGCACTCCCGGTGATGAGAACAGCCCTAAGAACCAATGCAATGCTGCCCAGCAGCTAGAAGCGGTAGGGTGTTGGGATGCACGAGGTGCAACTAGTTCTCGGGAAGTGAGGCCTGGGAACAACCACATGTTGAGGAAGAGAAACTTAGAAAGAGGAGTTGGCAAGTGACAAGGCACCGGAGCAAGGGGAAGGTTAAAACTTGTAGATGAAGAGTTTTTGAAAAAAGTGGGTTGAACCCCAGACCTCCATACTTCATGAAGGTACCGTATCTGAAAGATTGAAAAGCCTCACCACCAAGATAAAACGAGTTCAATAAATTCCTTGATGTCTTTACTTAAACTTCAAATTAACATTCCATTTCACGGAAGCCTTGGAACAAATGCCATCTTATGCGGTTTATGAAGGAGCTTCTCTCTCCAAGAAGCAAAAATAGTGGATGAGGAAAGCAGTTTGCCTTGGCCAGGAGTGTAGTGCCATTTTTCCAAGAAAACTACCTCAAAGTTGAAGGATCAGGTTCTTTTTCTATACCATGTACCATTTTGGATATGACTCTAGGAAAGCGTTGTGTGATCTGGGGCAAGCATCAACGATGCCCTCTCTATGATGAGAAGTTGGGGATTAAAGAAGCCAAAGATACGGATGTCACTCCAACTAGCGATCGTTCTATAAAATATCATATGGGGTGGTGAAGATTTGTTAGTGAAGGTGGGCCAGTTCATATTTATGATTTTGTGGTGCTTGATATGGATGAAGACACCAAGATCCTACTCATATTGGGTAGGCCACTTCTTGGCCCTTTGGGCGTGCTGATAGATGTGCAACCAAGGAAACTCACCCTAAGGAGTGCAAAGATGAGAATGTAGTCTTGATGTCTTTGAAGCAATGAAGCACCGACGGCCCAATTCGGATATTATGTCAGTGGATATGGTGGACTCAATTGTCAGGCAAAGGCTACTAGAGAAGCCCATGGTTCACTTGCAAGTGTTGGTAGAATCCCATGATGATGATGGTGAGGAAAGGCCCTTTGGGGATAGGGGACTATCTTGAGTGCTTAAAAAACATGGAAGCCTTGCAAGGTCTCCCATAGGATGGATGTGCAAAGGAAAAGCTCAACGAAGGAATGAAGAAGACTAACAAAGCAGGTTGAAGCAACTCCCGACCCACTTAAGGTATGCATTCTTGGGGGAGAAGGGACGCATCAGAATCGTGGCAAATGCCTTGAAAAAGGATGAAGAAGAAAAGCTATTGAGAGTTCTTAGGGAACACAAATCCAGCCTGGGTGGAAGATTTTGGACCTAAAGGTATTGGCCTCACATGCATGCATAAGATTTTGATGGAGGATGATTATAAGCCGGTGTGGTTCAACCACAAAGACGGTTAAATCCATCATGAAAGAAGCTGTGCGCGGGGAAGTGATTTAACTTTTAGATGCGGAATCATCTACCCAATCTCGGATACCTAGTGGAGTTAGTCAATTCATGTAGTCCCGAAAGGTATAACCTGGTCCAAGTAGTGGTCAATGAAAGTAATGAATTGATCCCAACGGACCATCAGGGGGTGGAGAGTATGTATTGATTATAGAAGGCTAAATGAGGCAACAAGGAAAGATCACTTCCCTCTTCCTTCATTGATCAAATGCTTGAGTTAGCCGGATATAAGTACTATTGTTTTAGATGGTTACTCGGCTGTCAAATTGTGGTGGATCCTCAAGACCAAGAGAAGACGGCCTTCACTTGTCCCTATGGAGTCTTTGCCTATAGGAGGATGCCCTTTGGATTGTCTGCGCGCTCACTACTTTCCAAGGTGCATGCTTTCTATTTCTCGAGACATGGTGGAGAAATACATTGAGTGTTCATGCGTGACTTCTCGGTCTTTAGGACCTCATACAATGATACTTCATGGTCAAGGAAGGTATAGTCTTGGGGCTAAAATCTCCCAAAGGGGGGATTGGGGTTGATAAAGCCAAGATTGAGTTGATTGAGAAGCTTCCTCCACCAGCCAATGTAAAGGGATGAGGGAGTTTCTTGGGTCATCTGCGGATTCTGGGAGGTCATCAGGACTTCTCCAAAATCGCAGCTTGTTTGTGACCTTCTTATGAGATGTAATATTTGAGTTTAATGCTTCTTGTTTAAATGATTTCACTATTTTGAAAAACATGCTTGTTCTCACATACCCATAATCACTGCACCCTGGTGGAATTTACCATTTTACCAAATCATGTGATCTTTTTAGTGATTATCACGGTGGGAAACTGTTGGAACAAAGGAGTGGAAAAAGTTGGCTCATGTCATTATTACCATAGTAAAGTTTTGAATGAGGCTGACCCTAAATATTCCACCTTGAAAAGAACTACTTGTTGTGGTTTTGCTTTAGATGATTTTAGATCCTATATTGTAGGGTCTAAGATTGTTATTTTCACGATAAATGCGGCCGCTTAAAAACACTTGATGACAAAACAACGAAGGCCAAACCTAGATTAATTGGTGGATTCTTCTTTGCAGGAATTTGATCTAGAGAATAAGGACGGGGGAAAGGATCAGACAATGGTGTGGTGGACCAACATCTAGGTTGGTCAATCCGTCTGGGGAGGAATTGTTAGACTTGAGGAAGAAGAATTTCACGATGAAAAGAGCTGTTTGCACTCATTGAAAATTTCTCTCCTTGGATTCGCGGACATGGCCAACTTCAAATCTTCAAATGTGGTTCCATGAGTTGGACTAATTAACAAAGGAAGAAGTTCTTCTCGGATTCAAAGTATTATGTGTGGGAGGACCACCATCTTTTCAAAAGCAATGCCGGATGGGATCTGAAGGTGCATTCCCCATGACCGTCGGAAGCGTGGCGTTCAGCTGCAACGTTTTGGGACTTGTAATTTGGGCATTATGGAAGAAGACCACGGAAAAAATCCTCCAAAGCGGGTTTTATTGGTGGCCTTTCTTGAGGATGCCCACACCTTTGTTGAGAACTATGATCGTTTGCCCGAATACGTTTAGCAACATCTCTAAGCGACATGAACTCCGCCCAGATTGCATGCTTGAAGTAGAGCTCTTTGATGTGTGGGGGATAGATTTCATAGGACCATTTCCCACCATCTTTCTCCTATCAATACATTTTGAGTGGTGGACTACGTGTCAAAGTGGTGGAAGCAATCCCGACAACTACGGATGATGCGCGGTAGTCGCAGAATTCCTAAGAGCAATATCTTCTCGGTTTTGGGGTCCCTAGAGTGTTGATTAGTGATGGGGGATCCCACTTTGCAGCAATCAAATGCAAGCTGTGATAAGTATGGTGTTAAGCATAGAATTCTCTACCTCGCTATCATCCCCCCGAACAAAAGGGCAAGGCAGAGGGTATCCAGTGTGAGTTGAAGCGTATTCTTGAAGCGAATCAACTCCTCCACGGAAGAGATTAGTAAAAAAGGTTAGATGATGCTTTATGGGCTTATAGGACCTTCTTCAAGACTCCAATTGGAAGGTCTCCTTCAATTTGGTGTTTGGAAAAGAGCATGCCAGCTTCTGCGGTGGAATTGGAGGAAAAGTCTTATTGGGCAATTAAGACTCCTTTTGATTTGACGGGGCCGTTGAAAAAGGCTTTTGGACTTAAATGAGTTGTCAGAGATCCATGCAAGCATATGAAAATGCAGAATCTACAAAGAAGCGAACTAAGGCATGGCATGACAATACTTGCACAGGAGGTTTGAGCCGGACAAATGGTACTTCTTTATAATTCAAGGTTGAGACTCTTTCTTTGGAAGCTTCATCCCGAGGTGGTCGGAGACCATTCAAGGTCCTCAAGTTTTTTCCACACGAACAGTAGGGTCTAGAAGGGGCCTCACAGCAACTTTAGGGTAAATGGGAAAAGGCTAAAGCATTACCATGGGAATCAATCCCAAATGGCAAACAAGTTCTTCTTTTGGATTAACCCTTCGGGGTGACTTGAGTCGAGGCTCGGGCGTTAAACAAGCGCTACTTGGAAGCAGCCCAAGCTAGATATCCTTTATTTTTAAGTCTATGTCATTTCTCTTCAAAAAAAAAAACCAGATTCGCCGCGAATTCCACGATGAGTCTCGCGGGGAGGCAGAAGCCACGAATCTCGAGGCTTGCTCACGCTCCGTCTCGCGTCGCGAGAGCCACTTTTGCCTCGCAAATCTGAGCATCATCAGCTGTTGGAATTCCGGATTAGCCTCGCGCTATTACTCGTCTAAGTGATTACGGAAAGTTAATGGCGGCGCTTGACGCTATTCCATGGAGCTCGAATTTTTGAGGATGCAACCGTGAAGAGCTTTCACTTAGAGCTTGCCTACACACAACTTGATCGAGGGGAGCACCTTCTCCTTTCCCTCACTCTTATTTTATATTTATTGTTCTTTCATTGGACAATGTATGCCTTAAGTGTGGGGAGGGAACCAATTGCATTGCTTTATTTTGTTTTCTTTCCTTTTTCCATTTTATTTTTGAATTTCGCTCTTGAATAATTTGAGAAGATCAAGAGTATGTGTGTGAGTGTTATTATTCGGCAAGCTTGGTGGATTCTAATTTAATTTAGCATAGATTGACTGCACTTGAATTATGTTGACCATTGATGATTTCCCCTAGGTTCTAAAAATCGAAAATTTGATCCCGTGAAAAATTGAAAATTGAACTTTGGAAATTTTATTGTGATTTGTGATTTATGACAAGCTTGGGGTGAAGGGTGCACACACTAGGAATTGTATCTCGGTCCGAACAATTTGCAAAATGTCGAAGGCGAGAGGGTGAGCCTCCGACATGTTCTTAATTGTGAATCCACTTTAAGTTACGCAGCATGCCAGTTCTTGAATCGTATAGTTTGCATATTTATATGTTGCATCAAATGATCTAGGCAATTTTTCTTTAAAATAACTACTTGGCCATGAATTGAACCAGCGCGTGATGAATGATCCTAGTTAGCCACATTAGTGTGAAGCCTATTGTTCTTAGTACCTTACATTCCAAGCCATTAACTCTGAGAAAAACCATGATTTTCCCTATCCACAAGTTTAGGAGAGAGCATAGATTTACCCAACTTTGTGAGTGTTGTTGTGGAACTAAATGGGGTGACTACAAAGTTAATTAATCATAGTTGAGAAAAAGAAAAAGCAAAATTAAGGGCCGGAAAACTGAGAAAAAAAAATGTGATGAAAAATATTGAATATATGCCAACAAGGGCAAAGTGAAAAAGTATAAAAAGGAAGAGGTTTATGGCCACCCAGTAAAGATAGAATAATATGAGAGTAAATTCAATTGTTGCAATGCTAGTTTCATGCTCTCATTGATCCTAGGGACTAAGCCTCTATCCTTTGAATATCTTGCCACCTTGGAGCCAGGCCTCATTACAACCTATGAAAGACCTTTTGATGATGCATACATATTTTGTGGGAACTTTGTTTAGATGAAAATCAAATCCATGAAGGAATGCTCTTGAATTGTGAAATAGAGTGAATGTTGCTAGCTTAGACAAATTGAGCGAATGAGTGAAATATTAAATGCCCTTGTGAGGAAGGCAATTGTTGAAATTGGTGATCTCCCTTTTGTGTATCCTTGGATCCTCGTGACTTCAGTTTGCGATTGCATGAATGATGGAATTCTCAATTGTTTTAAAGTAAATGAATGTAGAGGATTACATTGTTGCAAGGGGAAAGCTTATTGAAGAAAAATTGTTGTGTTAAATTGCATGAAATTTGTGCAAGAATTGATTGAATCCTTTAAGCTTGTCAAGTTTGGAGTCTTTGAGTTTTAGTTTGCTTGGGGACAAGCAAGGTTTTTTTAAGTTTGGGGTGTTTGATAAGCCTTTGGCTCATCTAGTTTCCGATAGAAAAGGGGTAGATTTTGTGCCTAATTTGGCGAGTCAACCTAAGCTAATCTCCCAAATTGGCCTTGTTTTGTTCCTAAGTTAAATTTGATTCGTTTAATGAATTTTTAGTAGTTTTTAGTTTATTTTGAGTTGAATTAAACACTCGTTTCCTTTTATTGTTTCGAGTTAAAGGTATGAAGCTCTTAGAGTCAAGGAAAATTTGAAAGCAGTGGAAAAGCAATTGCGGAAGTTTAGCCGCAGCGAAAGCAGGGATCTCGCCTCGCGGTGAGACCAGCACGAGCGACGCCCGGTCGCGCTACGTCTCGCCTCATGAGCAGAGAATTTGGCTTGTGCGAGGAGATATCCTGAATTTCTGTCTGCGCCTCGCGAATCAACATCTCGCCTTAAGTATTCCAAATCAGATGGGCCAAAGCAGAATTTGGCTCGCGAACCAGGTCTCGCCCGCGGCAGTGAGACCCGGACCTCTATTTATAAGCGATTTTAGGTCAGATTGAAACCTTTTTGTTCATCACTTGTTTTTGATCATTTTTGACGAATCTATTCTCACGGAGCTGCGTCTCCCTCGTACTATTTTGTTTGACAGTGAACTCCAATTGTTTGTGCGTTATTTAGAAGGCATGAGGAAATAATTCCTTGTCTAAAAGGGATCAATGAAACCACCCATGAGTGTAGCGTTCAATGTGATGTATGTTTCCTCACTACCCAATTCATGTTTTCCAATTAAAATTACCTGCGTTGATGATAAGCCTACTGCCTTAGCCAGTTTATCACCTAGAGACTGTGGTTTTATGTGCTAATTTCAAATTCAATCTCGTTTACTTCCCAAATTTAGCCTTGTTTGTTCCTAAGTTAAACTTTGGCTAGAGTTACAGGAATTTTTAGTAGTTTTAGTTTTATTTTGAATAGAATTACGTTTTTTTTTCTTTGTTGTTTCAGGTCAATAAGTGAAGCTACGAGAGTCAAGGAAAGTCGAAGCGGTGAGAAAAGCACTTACGGGGAGATACTCGCCTCGCAGTAGATTTCGCCTACATGGCTTTGAACACGGATAAAGCGGCCAACAGTCATCACTGCGGCTCAACCACGAAGCAGGATGCTAACTCACGAATCATGGTGACCTGGAAGTCGAGAGACCATGCGGCTAGCCGTAATGAAATCCCGCGTAATGACACTAAAAGCTTGAATGCTTTCAGCCAGGAGAGGTTGAAGACCCTGGAAGGCGAGAGACCATCACGGCTTGGCGTGATAGACATCGCAGCCGTGACCTAAAACCACACCAATCGACGAACTCACGGCGTAGCCGTGATCCACATCCGGAGCGTAAAAGAAGCTCCGGCGTCGCGATGCAGATTCCACAAGCGTGCGGGCCAGAGCGTCACGGCTAAGCCGTGATAGCAATCCACCAACAGTGAACGTGGCCTCCTATAAATAAGGCGATGCGAGCGGTTGTAGATCTTTAAGTCCTGATAACGGGTTCGTCTCCCACTTCTCTTTTCTTTTCTTAGTTTATTATGGAGATGTATTGGTTGTTTGTAAGTAAGTCACGGGCATGAGGAACTAATCCCCTAAGTCAGGGATCAGTAAAGTAAGTTCAGTGGCGGTATAGTGTTCATGTGATGTATGTTTTACTCCCTTCTCTCAGTGAATGTTTTCCAATTCTGATTTGGTTGTGTTGATCATATGTTTCACATTGATTAACTAGTTAAACGTGTTGGTAGAGGCGGCGATTCACGTTTTAGAACTTCAGTTGGAATCACTATTTGACTAATAGACACGTGACGGTGGATTTAGGAGATTAGTGCAGCCTTATAGGGAACAAGAATTAATGGAAGGAGATTAGGTTATGAGGTCTAGTAGTAATTAATCAATAAATCGAATCGTCATTGAGCACGACGGTGGTATAGGAGAATTTGGGGGTCTGTTTGGTTGATATTGTAATTGAACTTGGGGGGGAATTCATCATCACTTGGGTACTATACATGATTGGTAGGTAGTTTGAGACGGATATTTTAATTTCTGATTTTAAAACCTTAGTTTTAATCTATTTGTTATTGAAATTTTGATCATATTTCTCTCTCTCAGCCACTTTTCCTCACTTGACCAACGTGTCGGATTTCCGCGGATTAGTAGAATTGGTAACCCAATCCATGAGTTAGACCTCGGTAATTGCGGTTTATTTATTATTTATGGGCATTTACATAGGTGACTCATGATTGATCATTAGCGTAAGTGATTGACTAGTTACGTGATGAGACTTGATAGGTAATTCGCGTTTAGAACGTGGATTGTAGTCATTGTTGTCGCGCACGCTCCAAGCGGCGGGTTTAAAAACTGTAGTTTAGGGTGACAACTCGGATATCGTCTCCGTAAAGGACTCTTGAAGTGTTATTACCAGAAAATTTAGTTTTATGGGAGTTGAATGCAAACAAAGAAATAAAGCAATAGAGGCAATCGAAAAGAAGCAGGCCGGTTAAAAGATTATCAAATAGCTACAGGCGAGTAGTATACTGTTCTCGGTTCCCGACTATCATCGGTTCGTGTAAATTCCCTAAGCTACTAAGCAGAATTAATCCCTTTTCGGTTGTAGCAGCAATTAACAAGCGAAATAAATACTACGGTATATGTTCCTATTCAAAGATTAAACAAGCGCGATTGAATCCTCATGAACTAAGCGAACATGAATGAACACCAGCGAATTAACACAAGCGCGATTAAGCATAGGAACATAACATCTTGGAAATAAATCAACACGACTATACGCTCATTAATTAAACAAGCAGAAGTATATGGCATAGTATTGAAGAGGAAAAGCATACAAAGCTGGATTGCAAGAGCCTCGGGAGTGTGGTGGAATTAGGTTGCATTGAGACTAATCTAAGAAATTTGGTTCTCCATGGAAAAAACGAAACACCACAGAAAATGTGTAAAAAAATATGGAAGCAAAAGTTCCTCCTGTCTGCCCCGAGAACAGCCATTTATATTATTCGGCGAGGCCCGCTCGCGAGGTGAACCATCACTCATGGGCGAATATCATGAAAAGAGTTACGCAACGTTTGGTCTTCTCGCGGGGGGGGAAATCTGCTCGTGGCAGGAAAATGGAAAAATCTGGCCACGGTCTTGATCCCGTGAGAGCAAGGCATGGATCCGCCCGAGGCGACCTGAAATAAGGTTGCATTTCTGGAAGCGATCAATGGCTTCGCAGTCGCGAGGTGAGAGGTTAATAGCGAGGTAGACCAGGAAGAGGATGACATTTTCTTCGTTCAGCTAGCTTCCGGAGTTCGCGGGCGAGGGCTCTCGCCCAGGCGAACACCTCGGATTGGAATTTTCTCATTTCTTTATTTCACTTGACATCTAACTTACGAAAACAATAAAATAGCCATAAGTGCTTTATTTGACTCAAAACTGGCTAAATTAACCTAAAACTACTTTAGAGACTCAAAACGTTGGCTGAGGACAATCTAATCTAATTTGGGTGAAAATGAGATATAATTAGCACAAACCACAGTCATACAGCCATAAAACTAGATGAAAGAGAGAGCTTATCAAATACCCCAAACCTAAACTTACTTGTCCCCAAGAAAACTACAACTCAAAAATCAAAAAGACTCAAGACATGGCAAGCTTAAGAGATTTAATCAACTTTGCACAAATTCAAGCAATTTCATCAAAAGCAGTTTTCTTCAATGTTCCCCCTTTCAAACAAAGCAATCCCCAATCATTTATTCTAACAATGAGAATTTCATCACTCAAACAATCATCAATCTAAGCAAGGGATCCAGGTTACACACAAGAGGAGATCACCAAATTCAAACAATAGCCTTCCTCACAAGGAAATATGTGTTTCCACTCAATCTTCCAATTTGTCGGACTATCAACATTTCACTCAATTTCACTTTTAAGAACAACCTTCCCATGATTTGATTTTCATCTCAAAATGGTTCCCACAGAAAACATGCATGCAACATCAAAGGTCTTTTAAAGGATGTAATGGGCCTGGCTAGGGGTAGGATATACAAGGGTACTAAAGGTGAAGATCCTGGGAACTAAGGAGCATGAGCTTTTTACACTTTTAATTTCCACTCAAGTTCCTTTTTCATTTTTCATTTGCCTTGGGTGACTACAGCCTTTTTATTCAAATGGCCTTTTGATATTTTTTTCTTCTTTTATTATTATTTTTTTTTTTTTTTTTCAATCCCAAACAACGATACACCTTGTAGCCACCCCAAACTTAGTTTCTTGCAAGCATTCCCTTGTCACGAATTCCATGCTCCCTCTAATCTAAGATCGGGTAACATGGTTTCAGTTTTAGCTTATACATAAGGTCAAACAAGAAACAATAGGCTAATTGGTCTCTGGGGCTAACTATGGAACATGCATTAGGGATGGTTATTTTAGGCTAAGTAGTTATTTACAAAGAGAATGCCTAAATCATCTCAAGCAAACACATAAACATGCAAACCATAAATAGATTCAAGCAAATTGGGAAAGTGCAACTCAAAAAGTGATTTCTTCAGTTTAAAACATGTTGGAGGCTCAAATCCTCACCGGACATTTTTGCAAATTGTTTTGACCGAGATTCTATCCCTAGTGTGTTGCTTCCTATCACCCCAAACTTATCATAAATCATGCCATCACAACAAAATATCCCAAAGTTCAGTTTTCAATCACATGGGATCACTTTTCAAAAACAAAATTTTTTTCCAACCTAGGGGAATCATCAATAATGTAAATCACATATCATGCAATCATCTATGCAAAATTAATCAAAACCAATAAAACTTGCCAACATAGGACTCAACACACAAGTACTCCCGATCTTCTCAAATTATTCGGGGAGCTAAAAAGAAAAAACAAGACAAAACACCAAAATCCAATCAATGCATCTCCTCCCCACACTTAAACATACATTGTCCCCAATGAAACAACATAACTATAAAATCGAGGTGAGGGAAAGGAAAGGGTACTCCCCATCAAGTGGCGTGTAGGTGGGAGCTTACCTGGATCCCATTGCTTGTAGCATAAGGCCAAAGAGAGGGAGTTCATTCCATGGTACCATGACTTGCGACCTTGATATAGGAATGGGCACTTGACAATTATAGGGATCTTGCTCAATGCGGCGTACTCATCACTTCCTCTTGGGTCAAAGATGACCGCTTTCTCAACAAAGTCCTCCCAATAGAATGGGGTTCAACCCCTGGAGCGGGCCACGGTGCAAAATCCAGTCCTCCCGTGGTTCCACAGGGGAAGTGGCGAGATAGGTAGGTGGGGTCTCCGGTGCCGCTTCATCTTACTGCCGTTCTTCATTCATCGCACCGACAAATCCATCACTGCTATACATACAGCAATCTCGCACACACCACATAATGGTTAGTGTTAGTTCATCCGTACATGAAGAAATATTATCATAGCCAGAAAACAAATAGAAAATCGAGGAAAACAAGTCCTCATGGATGTCATCAATAACTTCGAGGTAGTACCTCCACTGGAAAGCAGAGTGCTCTTCCAATGGATGTTTCCTAACATCAAAGATGTTAAACTTTGCCACGATATCACCAAACTCCATAAAGACATGGTCCCTCATCCAACATCAATATTAGTCTATTTGTCTTCATAAACGGTCCGCCCGGGATGATTGGTGATCTACTGGAATTTGTCTCTCCGCCATGTCTAGGATGTAGAAGTCCGCGGGAAGATCAACTCATCAACTTGTACCAAGACATCTTCTACCATTCCCAGGGGCGGCACGGTCCTGTTGGCCAAGCTGGATAGGTGAGACAGATATCTGTAAGGACCAAGATCAAGGTTATTGAAAACAGAGGTGGGCATGACATTTAGGAGGCTCCCAAACCAACATGCAATTTTCAAATTTTAAATCCCCAATAATGCATGGAATAGTGAAAGTGCCGGATCCGCGCACTCTGGTAGTGCCCGAGTAGGGACCGAGGACCAACTTTTTAATCGATGGGGCTTAGACCGGATAAGAGTTGAAACATTTCTTCCCAAATTAACTCTCTCATTACTCTTCAACTTCCTCTTGTTGGTGCATAAATCCTTCTGTAAATTTTGCATACTTGGGCACCGCTTGATCACATCTAGAAGGGTAATATTCACGACCCACCTTCTCAACACATTTAAAATTTCCCTTTCCTTGTCTTCACCACCAATCTTCTTATTTTTCTGTACTCCACTGTGTGGGAAGGGGATCGGTGGTATGTACACTTTCTCAACTTCACATCAACGTAGGCTCGGGAGTTACCTCAACATTTTCTTCAATTTTTTCCAGGGTGCCTCAACAATTTTTCCAGATCTCAGAGAAATGGCACTCGCATTAGGATTGGAGGCGTTGGGATTCATCCTTTGTCGTGCGGAGTAGCTGGGTTGTCCCTTGAGCTTGCTGTATGTTATTTATGGAAGTGGCAAGCTGTCAACTGTGTCCGCAGAAGCTGAATGCTAGCATCGGTTATTCTTTGAACCGTGCTCGTGAGGCTCGGAACTGTCCGACTTGTTCTTTGGAAAATTGTAGTCATAAGTGCAGTCAATTGTGAAGTCAATTGTTTGAACATGTCCTCTAGTGAAGGCCCAGAAGGTTCAGAAGTGGTCACTTGAGAGGGGTTGCGGGTAATGCTGCCATCGGTTGTTGTTGTGATGAGTTCCCATACCGAAGGTTAGGATGATTCCTCCGATTGGGATGGTACCTACTTGGGAGAAGTGCCGGCGGGCAGGACGGTTTACGACATTGCCTTGATTGTAAGGATGGACGCATAAGCCACGAGGCCGATCAAGGTGGCGAACTCTTCCTTCGGAATAGGGGCATGCATCATCGGGTGCTCGGGGTGAGTTGCACATGCCACACAACCTTGCAGGCTGAACCCTACCCATGCCAATTGCCTTACAAAAAGTGAGCTCATCCATTCTATTCTCAAGGGCCTGGTTGGACGAAGAGCTATGGACCTCATGCACACCTCTTGTCTCGCGAAATTTCTTCGGTTTGTAAACTCTGGGAGTTCATGACATATTTTCAATTAATTGCTTGGCAGCAATCGAGTCTTATCAACAAGTGCTCCCCCACTGGCGACATCCAAAATGTTTCTATCCATCGATAGTGAACCCTTCATAAAAATCTCTGGATAAGAAGGCGCTCGAAATCGATCTTGAGGGCAACCGGATATCAACCGCTTGAATCTCTCCCAATATTCACCAATGACTCATTTCCTTGTCGATGCCACATATTTCCTTCCCGATTGACGCAGCACGGTGGCGGGGAAAATATTTCTCTAAGAAAAACCTTCTTCAAATCGTTCCAGGTGGTAATAGAGTTTGGCTCAAGATATAATAGTCAATCCTTTGCAGCACCCTGGAATGAGAACGGAAAAGCTTTCAGCTTGATGTTATCCTCAGTTACTCCCTCTGATCTCAAGGTTGTGGAGCACACGACCTGGAATTCCTTCAAATGCTTGTGTGGATCCTCACCGCAAGACCACTAAACTTTGGCAACAAGTGAATGAAACCGATTTTTTAATTCAAAAGGAGTATCGCACCAGGATATGCAATATACAAGCCATTATAATTAACATCAAGTGGGAGCCGTTTGTCTTAATGTCCTTTGGTCACCCATATTGTCAAATTTTAGAATTAGAATCACCACTAGTGCTAGCCCGAATTTCTCTACGGCGTGTGTGCGTGTTCTTTCAATTTCGGGATCAAAATCACACAATTCAGGGCAAGTAGACCTATTAGCCAGACCAATTCAAAACAAAAACGAAAATAAAAGAAAAAGAAAAAAAGAAGAAAAGAAAAAAAAATGAGAAAATAACAAACAAGAGTCCGACAGCGCCAATTTTTGGTCGTTGTCCACGTGCCAAAAGCGAGCGGGTTTATAAAACGTAGTTTAGGCGACAACTCGGATATCGTCTCACAAGGACTCTTGAAGTGTTATTACCACAAGAATTTAGTTTTGGGGGGGTTGAATGCAAACAAAGAAAATAAAGCAATAACAGAGCAATCAAAAGAACAGGCAGTTAAAAGATTATCAAATAGCTAAAGACGATTAATCCATGTTCTCAATTCCCAACTATCATCGGTTCATGTAAATTCCTAGCCCTAAGCAGATTCTAATCCCCTTTCGATTGTAGCAACAATTAACAAACAAAATCGCTTACTACGGATATATGTTCCTATTCCCGAATTAAACAAACGAGGTTAAGCCCTCGTGAACTAAACGAACATGAATGAACACACGCGAATTAAACAAACGCGATTAAGCATAGGAACATAACATCACCGAAATAAATCAACACAACACTATACACTCCTTAATTAAACAAACAGAAATATATAGCATAGTATTGAAAAGGGAAAAGCATACAAAACAGGAATTACAAGAACCTCAAGTGTGGTGGAATTCGATTACAGTAGACTAATCTAAGAAATTTAGTTCTCCATGGAAAAACGAAACACACAGAAAATATGTAAAAACTATGGAGAAGCAAAAGTTCCTCTAATCTGCCCAGAACAGCCATTTATATTATTCGTAACCGAGCCCGGTCCGCGAGGCGAACCATCACTCGCGAGGCGAATATCATGAAGAGTCCGCAACGTTTGGTCTTCTCGCGGGCGAAGTCTTGCTCGCGTGGCGAGGAATGGAAAAAGTCATGGCTTGGTCTTGATCTCGTGAGGCGAGACATGGATCCGCGAGCGACACGAGAACGGGTTGCATTTCTCTGGAACCGTCGGCCTATCGTGGTCGCGAGGCGAGGTGTTGTTCGCGGGCGAAGCCGGAGAGGATGACATTTTTTGTCTGTTCAGCTTCGGTTCGCGAGGCGAAGACTCTGCGGGCGAACACCTCCAGGATTGGAATTTTCTCTGTTTCTTTATTCCCTTGACTTCTAAATTAACCTCGAAAAACAATAAAATAGCCATAAGTGCTTTATTTGACTCAAAACTGGCTAAATTAACCTAAAACTACTTTAGAGACTTAAAACGTTGCTTGAGGACAATCTAATCTAATTTGGGTGAAAATGAGATATAATTGGCACAAAACCCTGGTCATACTAGCCATAAAACTAGATGAGCCAGAGGCTAATCAAATTGGGATCACTGATTGAATATTGCACGAGTGAGTAGGAGATCGAGTGCAACCTTATAGGGAACAAGATTTAATAGAGTTTGATGATTGGGTTATGAGACCGTAGCAAGTAATTAACTTAATCGTTGAATATGTCCTATTGAGCACGATAGTGTCATTAGGAGAATTTGGGGGTCCTGGTTGACATTGCAATTGAACTTAGGGAAGGGATCATCATCACTTTGGTACTATGCCTGATTGGGTAGGTGGATTTGTGACCTTAGATGTTTAATCCGATTTTAATTCTCATCTTATCTTATCGCTACCTACTTTATCTCTAATTGGTTTGTTGATTTAAATTGTGATCCTATTTTCTCTCTCTTCTCAACCACTTGCTTTTACTTGGTCAAACGTATCGAATTTCTTGCACATTGGTAGGGTGGTAGCCCAATCCACGTGTCCGAGCCTCGGTAATTACTTACCGTGTTTATACTACCTTGGCATGAAAGTCATATCACTAGGAGTTCCTTGTGGTCATGGTGGTTTGTAGGGCCTCATTGGTGCTCCCGGTGGCTGAATTGGGATGGTTCCCCTGCATTACTTGGTGTGAATGAAGTTGGTGTCACTGGAGCAGCAGAGCCTAATAGCGAGATGGCCTAATTGGGGGGCCTCCACGGTAGTCTTTGGAGGAGTTAACTGTGAATGATTCTGAAATGCAGAAAAACAAGTTGAGTATCATGGGACATTTTAGTCCTCAACAAAGTTTTAAGTGAGTCATATTGGTCCTTAACAATTAATATTGAGGGACAAATTATTCCCTGTTTAGACTGTGTTACATGAGGTGGTTCTTGTGATGCCTACGTGATTCTGCACTCCTTGTCTTGCAGGACTCTGAAAGATCACAATCAATTAGACAAGGATGATTCAATTAGAAAAATTCATTTGTGACAATTATTCAATTAAAAATCAATCATACATGTGTTGCGGTTTCAGTTGAAGGATGATTCTGTGACAAGGTTACTTCATCATGAGACCCTTCCTACTTTTTCCTAACCCTCCTTTTTTGGCAAATCCAGGCCTAGCAGGTCCTTTGCAAGTCTTCTCATAATGGCGGTTCACCACACTTGTAGCACACAACCTCACAGGACTTTCCGACTTTGTCTTTGCCGACTACACCGGCACTTCTTCTGATTGAGCATCCTTCCTCCTGTGCTTCTTTGGACTGCCAATAGGCCTTTTGAACTTAGGAGGTTGTGGCTTTAGGTAGTCAGTAGTGTCCCAATACTCCCTGCTAGCAATTGGTTTGATGAAATACTCATATTTTGCATGGACAGCTTCCATAGTCAACCACTGATGAACATAATCTTCTGGCCTCTCATTCTTCCATGCTATGGCAGCAATAGCATTATTACATGGCATTCCAGTCAACTGCCACACTTGGCATGTGCAAATCTTGAGGGTAAGGTTGACCCCAACCCCCCTCCTATGCCTCTCAACCTCAAACTTCTCATTACCTGGATCACCTGTCCAGGTAGGTGTCCAGCCATTGCTTTCTTTTTTCAACTTCTCAAGTCTCTTCTTTTGAGTTGGAGGTAGAATCCCTCTCACAGAACTCAGTTGCCTTCTGTGTTTGGCTGTCCTCCTCATCAAATAACACCTCAATTCTTCTAACATACTCGGTATGGGCTTCTCCCTATATCTGACAATCTTGGCATTCCATAATTCACACATGTTGTTGGTAATGTTATCCAACTTAGGCCAATGACTGAAATAGGCCTTTACCCATGCTGCAGGATCAATGTTGTTCTGGTAACTCCAAGCTTGCTCATTCTTAGCCTTCAACCTCAACATTGCAGCTTTAAACTCAGACTCAGTTGTGCACTTAGAAAAATCCCATGTAAACCCCCTTAGCTCCATATCCTTGAAATGCTTGGTAAAATTCTTCTAGATGTGCAGCACACAATTCTTGTGGTGTGCACCTGGCATCACTTCTTTTAATGCAGGTATCAGTCCTTGCATACAGCATATATGACAATAGACATATTATAACTTATGGACAAATTAGTCCCTAACATTCATTACTAAAGCCCAGTTAAGTCCCTAACAATTAATGTCGATGGACAAATTAGTCCCTAGACATTGTCCAAAATCAAACTTGTAACTTAAATCAACAAAGTCAGCAATCATACAAAATGCAACAGGGATAAACAACAACTTATTTTATACTTTACTTATTAGCTACTGTACCTTCTGTTGGTCAGACAGAAAGTTCCATCCATTGCTAACATGGTCACCAATATCTTCTTCAAGCAGAGTAAGAAACCACTTCCAATTATCGTTTTTCCAGAATCAACAACAGCATATGCAATGACAAACCACTGATTGTTGGCATCCTGACCAACTGTAGACAGAAGCTGCCCCCCATAATATCCCTTCAAAAAACATCCATCAAGTCCTATCAATGGCCTACAACTGGCCATGAACCCATTCTTACATGCTTCCAAATGGATGTATAATCGGTTGAACAATGGTGGTTCTGCTGGTATCACTTCCATCTTTGCAGTGGACCCTGGATTAGTCTTCAAAAGTTGATGTAGATAGTCCCACAATCTCCCATATTGCTCAATCTCAGAACCTTCAACAGCCTTCTTAGCAGCTTTTAGAGCCCTTGACATCTTTTTCTCATTTATGTGGACACTGAAATCCTCTTTAAACATGTCAAATGCTTGCTTCCTTTTAAGGTCAGGCTGAGTCTAAAGCTTCTGCTCCAATTTCTTTGCAACCCAATCTCTAGTGGCAGCTTTGTTTTTAAAAACTCTGTAGCAAGTGTGTTCTCCGACATATGTCTTCAGCTGAAAAGTTTTGGTCATGGTGTTCCAAGCACAGTATGCAAGCCCGCTGCAGTCTTCAACCTTGCAAACTGCTCGAGCTCTCAGCTTATCGTTCTTCTTCCACTTAATCTGCCTCCCAAGTGAAATGTTGAAGTCCTTCACAGCATTCTTAAATAGATCCAAATTGTCACACTCCATGCCAGTGTATTAGGATACTTGTCCAAAATCAAAACCACTGTTGAATCTTGGCAAAGCAGGGCCGAAGCCGCTTCATCATGTGGACTCGGAGTGTGCATATGCTCAGAATATGAGCCATACCCTGCCTCAAATGAATCGTGATCACTCTCAGTCTCACTGTCACTGTCACTTTCCTTGCCACATTCACTGCCATCACTGCTTTAACTATTAGACACCTTCTTCTGCTTCTTTTTTGCCTTAGTTTGTTCCTTCTTCTTTGAGGCCTTCTTTGTCAGCCCGCCTATCTTCTGTGTCAGCCCACCCGTTTCGCGTGACACACCACCTCTCTTTTTGCACTGGTTCTTTCGGGTTTACATTCTTCACATGTACAACTTCAACTTCATCACTCTCACTATCAGTGATGACAACAATTGGGGGTGGCCTATAGTTAGAATCTTCGGCACTGTCATCGTCATCAGAGGAGGCCAATGTCTCCACATGTTCCTCTTCTATAGGCGCTTCACCCAGTTGAACATCTTCCTCTATAGGGTCCACAAAAACAGCATCATCCGGTCCCAAAACTGGATGCTCAAAGTAAAGATGAATATCACATGATAAAGAGTCCTTCGCGTGTTGTATTGCTGCCTCAGCCATGGAATTGATGTGGGCATCACACTCCAATGGTCTCAATCCAATATCAAAATTCTCACGATCAGGATGCATCCACCAACAAGCAGTGAAGTCAATATAACCTAAGTTTTTGAACAGCTTCACCAAGTCAAAATAATTGATTAGATTCACGTCCATTGGCTCGTCAATGTCTACAAAGTCGGTCATGTATTTCAGCACACCATCCATGTCTCTCACAAGCTTACCTCCTGTGTGAAATATAAACCTGATATAGAAAGTCATCTGCAAGTAACAAACTGGGGTTGTTAGACTACATCAGGGACCCACAAAATACAATATTTACAAAATTTTAAATTTAAAATGGTCCCAAAAAACCAACCCACACACGTGCCCACACACTACTTTGCCCTTTCTCTGGTCCCCCCCACACAGGTATGGTCACGCTTCCCCCCTCCCAACAAACCTGGTCCCCCCCAACAAAGCTGGTCCCCCACATGCAATTTTATAGTTACAGAGCATCGTAAAGGGCACCACCAACACAGAATCCATAAAAATGGTCCCCCACACCCATATTCGATCCACATTCAACCTTATAAAACCCAACCCTCAACCACTATTCATAATCCTAAATCCAAAATTAAATTAGAAGCACAAACAACCCTAAATCGAAAAGGAGAAGAACAAAATGAACCCTAAGTTACAAACGAAATTATAAATAGAAGAAGAGAGGGAAATTAACTCACATTTGTTGTGGATAATCGCGAATTGTAGAGAAGAAGCCACACGATTTCTGGACCTTATCGCGGAATTGGAGACGAATTAGGTTTGGGTTTTGGGAGGGGATGGAGAGATTTCGTAATTTCGTTTTTGGGAGAGGGATCAATTTGGGTTTAAGTTAATGGACCCAAAAAGACGTCGTTTTGGTCCTTTGAAGGAAAAAAAATGAAAAAGAAACTATAATCCAACAAGGCAGAGATAACGGACATGTAAGATAAGTTAACGGCCACGTAGGACAACTAACAGAAGCTGGAAAACAGAAGTCAGCTGAAGGACTAACGTGTCCCACATTAGTGATTGTTAGGGACTAACGAAGCACTTTTTTTGTGAGGGACTAAAATGGCCCATGCGATTTCTCTCAGGGACCAAAATGGGTCTTCACCCTAATTTAGATTACTTTATAATCTTAACCGATGATTTAAATTTAATAATAAATATATTCCTTATTACTTTATTAAAAAATATGTTGCTTATTAATTCAGACCAAACAGTCCAATTGAATTGTCCAAGATGACCCAATGGGCTTTGTCTTCAATCCTCCATGTTAAAGTTGGAGGATGGATCCTCTTTGATAAATGACCGTAGATTTATTAATATTTATAATGAACGGATGAGATCTAATATGAAACAACTGGTTAACCATGGAACTTATGCAATGGACAACCGGTCATAAGGGTTACGATTCTTTGGGCATTTAACCCACAACATCTTATTCTTCTTCCCCACAAAATCTTCTCTATTAAAGATGACTATGCAGTTAAGCATGACAACTTTCACCTCTTCGTTTTCACTATCACACATTCCAGTCATTTCAGCTTCATCGTGTTTTGTAGCAGATTTTGACGACTCTTTTGAGGACTCTTACAGTATACGTCTTGAGCCCTTTTACATATGGGTTTTGGAAAAAAATATTTACCAACTTTAACAAGTTATGGCATCCTCATGGCCTTATTGTTTATCCCTGTTGAATTTTAACTACCTTCCAGTGATTCATTTGTAATTGTTTAATTAAAGCTTTCATTTTTGCCACAAGATTTGGGTGTGTGTTTCTGATAGGCTCCTAATCTATTTATCAAAACTCAAGACTAAATGGGTTTGTTGTATTAGTTGGAACTTGATATGCCTTTACCTTGATGTTTTGAACTTTTCTTTCCTGGTTTGGGGCATTATTTTGATTGTACTAGCTTAGAAATTTACATTTTTTTATTTGAATTTGAGATACATTTGTGGATTTATTTTATCAGTAATAGTGTCTGCACTAATGCAAATCCTGAGGAGTTTTTGCTTAAGCAGCTTGACGAATGATACTCACGAAAGCCATTAGAAATAAACTATGCGCGTTCTCATTTTTTCTAAAGCTGATGACAGAGAAATGGATATGCCGACAAAGCTTGAGTCTTGACCTTGAGAGATGTTTTTTTCGTAACAAAAGACAAAAGGCATTAAAGAGAAATGGACTGTGCATGTTTTATTTTTTATTTATTTTTTGTCAACCTACTATGATCGGGAGCAACGAGACGCTGAACAACAATATTTAATTTTAATTGACTGGAAATCGGCTCAGTCCGTGAAAAATTGGTGGAGGACGGATACACAGCTTCAACGATGGAGGATGTTAGATTTGCCCGACCCAATGACCTCCTTGTACCCATCAGAGTGCAATACAAGGACATGCTATATACGAAGCCGAGACTGAGGCACAAATCCTCCGCCTTCGCCTTCCCCTTCCCCCATCAATCACAGCATTAATGACCTAGATTCCGCTTAGCTAAATATTCCAAGCAACAGTTACACAAGTCAACATTATTAGATCATCTCGCTCTATAAGGTGCACATCCCCTTGAAACACCTACCGCTACCTCGTACACTTTCTCACATGGGTTGATTTTATAGTGTATTTGCATGTACCCATCACTTCGCGCCCGAGACCAACTTATAGGAAGGGGTCGTGCCGTTGAATTACTATATCAAGCCTTGTAGGTACTAATCTTTCCACTCCAGTACACTTATTTACTCATTTTAGAAAAAGCTTATATATTTTATTTTAGGCTTAATGAATTTTTTTGGTCCATGTAAAATAGAGGTGTTTTGGTTTTCGTCCCTATCTTTGTTTTTGTTTGCATTGTGTATTCGTAACTTTTGAAAATTTGCAAATGATCCTGCCAGTTAGTGAAGGCCTTTAACTGCCTACATGACTGACGGAGCTGCCAAGTTGGCGTGATACGTGGCAAAAAATTATTATTTTAATGCCACATGTTTTTTTAAAATAAAATAAAATATATGTTTTTTTATTTTGTTTTATGGTTTTTTTTCGTTTTTAAAATAAAAAAACAAAAAAGTTTAAAAAGTTTAAAACCCTAATCCCCCTTTCCACACCTTCCCCATTCCCCATTCCCCATTCCCAGCCGTCGGCCACCGACCCCCACCTTTCTCCAGATTCATCGCGCCGCCATCCCCACCGCTGTCGGTCAGCCTCCCTCGTGTCGTCTTCCCTTGCGCTACGCTGCCTCCGCCATCACGGTTCACTCCCCTTATCATTTTCATGTTTCTGTTCCTTCAATAAAAACCCAGAAACAATGAGGCAGAGTCACTTCATGGTGGAGCTTCGCGGCGGTTGTTCGCCGAGGTTGAGGGGAAAGGTGACGGAGGGGATGAGGGCGATGGCGATGCCGCACCATACGCCTCCTCTTCGCGGCGGTTGTGTTCTTTCTTCTTTGATCCTTCTATTTTTTCCCCTTTTCGTTTGTCTTTCTCGGATTTTCTTTCCTCAAAATTCCAAGGGATTCTGTAGAAAATGTAAAGGAATTACTTAGAGTTGTTCATATTTTGTTTTTCGGTTCATCTTCATCGATTTTTTAGTTAACCATTATGACCCTACCGTTTTATTTCATCCTGAAGATTTTTCTTGCCTCTGTGTCTTGGTTTTTCAACAATGGAGCCTTGTTGTACAAAAAGGTTGTGTATACAGGAGATGGAATTGATTCAACACGTGAAAGGGATTTTAAGGGATCTGGAATGGGAAGAGGAAGAGGAAGGGAAGTGGTTGTGGTTGGGGGACGTTGTTGGAGGGGTTAGTGTGACACCAGGGGTTGACGAGGGCGGGAAGTGGTCGCCGGTGCAAGAAGGCACGAACAAGGAGCGGCTCCTGGCAGGTTTCTAGGCGGAGGGACACATGAATGAACACACCGGAATGAGAGGGATCCCGAGACTGTGTAGGCATGGGACTATACAGTTGAGGATGGCTTATATGAATTGATTGATACTACCTATACCAACAAGAAGCATCATCTTTTCGGGAGCCCATCACTTAAGAACTCCATAGTTAAGCGTGATTGACTTGGAGCAATTATGGGATGGGTGACCTCCTGGGAAGTTTTCACAGGAAGCGTGTGAGTGAGGACAAAGCACGCTTAAAAGACTCGTGTTGGTTTGTGGGGATAGTCGTCAATCCATAAAGCAGCCTGGGATGTTACAAATGGTATCAGAGCCGTGCCTCTCCCAGTACGGTGTGGTTCGGGGACGAACCAAGCGGAAGTTGGTGGGCATGTAACACCTGGGGTTGACGAGGGCGGGGAGTGGTCGCGGTGCAAGAAGGCACGGACAAGGAGCAGCTCCTGCGCAGCTTCTAGGCTAAGGGACACATGAATGAACACACCGGAATGAAAGGGATCCCAAGACTGTGTTGGTATTGGATTATACGAGTTGATGATGACTTATATGAATTGATTAGTACTACATATACCAACAAGACGCATCATCTTTTCGGTAGCCCATCGCTTAAGAACTCCATAGTTAAGCGTTCTTGACTTGGAGCAATGCGGGATGGGTGACCTCCTAGGAAGTTTTCCCAGGGGAAGCGTGTGAGTGAGGACAAAGCACGCTGAAAAGACTCGTGTTGGTTTGTGGGGACGATCGTCAATCCATAAAGAAGCCTGGGATGTTACAAAGTGTAAATGGTCTCTCAAGGTGACACCCTTCTACCCCGCATGTTATGGAGAATAAAAAATAGATATAAATAAAATTAAAACATGCATTCACTAGATAAATTAAAACCTTTGTCCATGGGTAGAAAAGTCCCACATGAACGGGTTCATAAAAACGCGGAAAATATAAAACCAAGTTAAAACAACGATAAACATAAAACATAAACAACCCAACCTCGATGTCACAATTCGTAGCTGGTACAACCGCTCCCGAAAATATCCTCAGAATACAACTGAACAAAACTAACTAGACAAAAGGTAAAGCCCTAAGTATGAGTAGTGGCTCCTGAGTCACTCCTCTCCGGCCGCTCGCCATCCTCTGCAATAAGCCAATCAGGCCAAAGAAACAAGAAGAAGAAGAGGAGTAAGAATCATGCAAACATATTCGGCAAGAAGATAGGAAGTAAGGTAAACAAACAAACATAGCATCATATAGCATACATCAACATGTAAACATCATAACATCGGTCATCATCAACATCGTCATAACAAGTATGCTATGCAGTGCAATGCATCACTAATCCGCTACTCCAACAATGCATGTGGATCCAACTAACTCAGGATGAACGACTTCGGAGTTACATATCCGTATTGGTCATAAAAGCAGTAACACCGACAATTCACCAAACCTTGGGTGAACCCCATGGATAGCCAACGCATCAAACCGTGGATGCCTCATCACGGGGGGTCGCGGTCACCAAATCATCGAGTGACTTACCGTGGATGTCCAGATCACCGTACTCTCGGGCGATCTCCCCTATGTTGAACATCCCCCTCAACTATCAACTCCAATGCTCTATGCATGGCAAACAACAACAAACAACAACCACCTCTTTTGCTTGGACCAAAAAGCTCCTAAGACTTTAACATCAACTCAACGTGCTTCGGCCAATAAGCACCCAAGACTTCAACATCAACGTGCTTGGGCCAATAAACACCCAAGACTTCGACAATGTACGGTAACCCAACGGTTACCGACTTAACCATCTTATTGTCTTAATCATCTTAATTAATCTTCAATTAAGTTATCAAGTATTCGTCATTGATTAGCTATCTTATCATAACGTTATTGGGGAGGATTGGGGTTAAAAGCCCCTACTTAAACCTTTAATTCCATCTCAGATGATGGGGGAGCACGGGCGTGCTTATCCTCAGTACGGTCGTCTGGTCACATAAGTGAAGCACGGTCGTGCTTCCTTTTAGGCACGGCCGTGCTCGCCTTCACTGGCTCGTGCTCCTCTCTATCGACAGTCGTGCTTAATGCACGACCATTTTCCAGAATTCAAACTGGGAGCACGGGCGTGCTCCCTGTTCAGCACGGCCGTGCTTAATGCACGACAGTGCTGTTCTGGGCAGAAAGTGATACCGAGTTATTAGCCAATTTTTAGGGTTTTTAATCCATTAATCCTAGGTCATCTTAACAGCATATTTTAGGATCGAAAACGCATCATCAACATCAACCATTCAACATCGTATATACAACAATAGTCATCATATCATCACATTCATAAGGTAATCATCATAAACATCAAGGACATATATGAACATGAGTATGAAGCATACAACATAAACATCAACACAGCTAGAGCATATTATCACATAAGCATATGAAGTATATAAACATCTTATAGGCATACAAACTGACAATACTGGGGTTATGGGAACCCATTTACCTTATACTACCCCAATGCCTAATGTAAACACTACCCTTCTCCCTATACCTGGATTAAAGGTAGCTCTAACAACAGCCAAACAGCAACTGGTTCCTTCCGTTCGAGTGGCTCACAACGAATCCAAGCCTTGGAACAACGTAAACACAAACTATCAGTTTCCCATTCTAAACAAGAAAAAGAAACACGAGAGGGAAAGACTTTACCTTTTTATATCAAGCACAGATGAAACAGGGCTTCCCAAAGGTCTCCAATACTCAAGAAACTGAACGAGTTCGATGGAAATAGGGAACGAAACATTGTTAGCCACAATAGGATTAGCAACCAACACAAATAGGGTAAAAAACGCAACCCTCGATTTCTGTGCCAAAATATATAGACTGTGCACGAAGCACGATCGTCTTTGGACATAAGCGTCGCCGAGACGCGGACCGCACATTGAGCACGGGCGTGCTCACCGCTGAAAGCACGAGTGTGCTCAACTTAAAATCAGAAACGTGCTTCTAACTTTAAGCACAAAGCGTCTTTGGCTAATGAGCACGATCGTGCTCATCTACCAGAAAGGGACTTTTAAGCTAAAATCCCACCTAGCCCTTAGCCAACAACTTAACTTAACAAAACCAACTTAAACAGTCAAACAGGCTTTAAAGAAAAGCACTTATGAGGGGGAGATGAAGGGGAAGATTGATGCGAGAGGAGGCCGGGGAAATTCTGAATTTTTGTACCAAATTTTTTTTTAAAAAGTGAAAAATAAATAATAATTAAATAATAATAAAGAAAAGTTTTTTTTTTGAAAAATGTGAAAATCCATGTGGCATTAAAAAATAATTTTTAATTCCATGTGGCATGTTGACTTGGAAGCTCCATTAGACACGTCAGCAGCTAACGGTCGTTTTTGACGATAGGGACTAAATGCAAATCTTAAAATGTTAAAAGGACCGAATGCAAAAAAAAAAAAAAAAAGAGATAGGGACGAAAACAAAAAGCTACTATATTTTCAGAGACAAAAAAGTTCATTAAACCTTTATTTTATCCTAATTCTTGTACTTAAATATGCCGATTTAAACGATATTTTAAACATAATAGATTAAAAAAAATACTTATATGAATTATATTACTTTTTATAAGATTTTTAATTGTAAATTTTTTTATTAAAAAATTATAATTTTTTGTTTTTTTTTTTGTTGACTCTTGTAATTTTGAATGTTTGCTTAAATTCCATGTGATCCTTTTTTCTTTTTCTTTTTCTTTTTCTTTTTCTTTTTTTATTTATATTAAAGGGAAATTACGAAAAGAGGATTAGGGATTGGAAACCCTGATATCCTGATGAGCTAACAGTTCAAGCGCCGACCAAGGGACATCAACTATAGAGAGGAAGTTTCAAATTAGAGAGTAGTATTTTTCTCTCTTGTTTATTCAAAGAATTAGTACAAGGAATATATAGCCAATGATTACAAAAGTTAAGGCTATCATTCAGCTATTGTGCCTACAAACAAGGGAAAGAAAATATCATAATTTATAGTTTCCTATTTTACATAAGAATTAGAATCCCTTAAATTAAGCAAAAAATATCTCAACACTCCCCCTCAAGTTGGTGCATAGATATCACACATGCCCAACTTGCTCACAGTCTTCGAGAAAATCTGACTTGAAACTGCTTTGGTTAGAATATCAGCCAATTGATCATCTGATCGAATCCCAGGTAATTCTAATACATTCTCATCTAATTTTTCCTTGATGAAGAATCTGTCTACTTCAATATAGTCGAATTGGTTGCTCAAGTGGATAATCCAAATCTAATATGTCACATGCAGCCTTATTGTCACAATATAGTCGAATTGGTTGCTC
>JAUPTC010001130.1:0-28696 GCA_030762895.1 Sophora flavescens
TGGTGATCTTGCCGTCCCTAAAAAGATAAGGAAGAGACCTACAATTTCAGGTTTCAAAAGAATTGTCAAATTAGGCCAAAATCAAGGCTAAATTGGGTCCCGAGTTCTTTGACGCGGATCAGTACGTAGTCCATGATCTTCCTTCACTTAAATGGGCCTAACTTACTCATCTTAAGCCCAATTAAGGCATATGATACCTTGTTGGAAAGCTTATTCAGAGGCCCTTAATTTGGTGTAGGGTTAGGTCAGGATTAATAAGCATAAATAGCAGTTTACAGCCGTACAAGCCAGAGATAGACGGAAATTAGGCAACTTTTATAATCATTGTTTTTGCATTTACATTATTGGACTTAATTGCTAAACATTGTTAATTTTCGGATTTTTCACTCATCTTGACCTTGTTGCCTTGTGCAGGGCATAATTAGAGCTACTGATATCGGATTTTGGTGATCTTGCTGTCCCTAGAAAGATAAGGAAGAGACCTACAATTTCATGTTTCACAAGAATTGTCAAATTAGGCCAAAATCTAGGCTAAAATGGGTCCTGAGTTCTCTGGCGCGGATCTGTACGTAGTCCATGATGTTCCTTCACTTAAATGGGCCTAGCTTACTCATCTTAAGCCCAATTAAGGCATATGATACCTTGTTGGAAAGCTTATTCAGAGGCCCTTAATTTGGTCTAGGGTTAGGTCATGATTAATAAGCATAAGTAGTAGTTTACACCCGTACAAGCCAGAGAGAGACGGAAATTAGACAACTTTTACAATCATTGTTTTTGCTTTTACATTATTGGGCATAATTGCTAAACATTGTTAATTTTCGGATTTTTCACTCATCCTAACCTTGTTCATTGTGCAGAGCATAACTAGAGCTATAGATATCGGATTTTGGTGATCTTGCTGTCCCTAGAAAGATAAGGAAGAGACCTACATTTTCAGGTTTCACAAGAATTGTCAAATTCGGCCAAAATCAAGGATAAATTGGGTCCCGAGTTCTCTGGCGCGGATCAGTGTGCAGTCCATGATGTTCCTTCACTTAAATGGGCCTAATTTACTCTTCTTAAGCCCAATTAATGTGAATGAATGGATTCCCCAAGTCTGACTTGGATATTTGAAGTACAAAGTTTTGAAGATGACAAAGGACAACATGTCAACTATATCAAGTTTTGAAGACTTAGATCTACAAAGGGTAGTTCTTAAAGGTTTATGTTATTTTAGTACCTTTGTAAGATCATATAAGATGTTTGAATGAGACGCAAATAAAATGAAATTAAAATCAACATAGGTTAACATAATCAAGTTTAATTCATGCATTCATCATGTTGAAATGTTTTAAATCTTTACTTAATGCATGAATATATAATACTTGATCATTAGATGAGTTTCATGTTGAAAATCTAAGTTTAAATGAATATATTTACAAATAAGATGATTGAAACCTTAGTGTAAATATGTTGTGAATAGATTCAATGATTGGTGTTAATAGATTCAAAGCATTTTACTCTTTGAATAGATTCATGAATGGATTCAAGATGTTTCAATCTTTGAATAGATTCATGAATAGATTCATGTGTTTCATTCTCTGTGAATAGATTCATGAATGGATTCACGATGTATCAGTCTCTGTGAATAGATTCATGAATAGATTCATGTGTCACACTCTCGTGAATCGATTCAAGGGGTCTGTGAATCGATTCACAGCTGTCAGATCTGGTTTTTAAACGTAACAAACACCCCTAATAAATAGATCTATTCATCTCTTTTGTTCAAGATCGTTAGCCATCGTTTAACAAACAAAAAGAAACACGAAATATCACAAGATCCTTACGTCTCATTCTCTCAATCTTTCATTGTGATCATTAGAGCTTCAAGTTGTAATTTCTCACTTTCAAGAGTGATTCAAACCTCTTCTACTTTCTTGTTTTTGACGTTCTTAGTTTGGAAGAAGTGGGGCATCTTCTTCTGGGTTGGATTCAGGGTGTGGAATCCCTGGTTGTGTGTAGGTTGCAGAGTGAGATATCTCTGGTGTAAAATTTCTTGAACGTTGTACTCAAGATCCTGATTACTCAAGGAACTCTCATAACGGTGGGTGTGAGACTGGATGTAGATCTCAAGAAATTGTGATTGAACCAGTAAAAATATCGGTTTGCAATTCTCCTTAACCCTTCTCTCTTTAATTTCAATCTTGCATTACATATTAGGATTTAATTGATAAAGAATTGAATTGCATTTGAAACAATCTTGTTGAATCATCATTTCAATTACGTTCACGTCATCTAAAGATTCATTACGTGCTCTTGTTAAATACGTTATACCTTCATACAACAAAAGTTTTGAAAAGTTTGCGAAAATCTTTTGAATCCTATTCACCCCCCCCCCCCCCCCCCTCTAGGATTCCAACACTTGTTAGAGGCCACTTGGGCTAACAAGTGGTACCAGAGCTTGAACTCTTTAGGACAAGCTTAATTGGCTTTAAAGAGGATCCATGGCCTCTAATGGTTTTTATCAAACAGATGGGTCATACAATAAGGCCCCGGTTTTTAATGGTGAAGGTTATTCGTATTGGAAAGAACGTATGAGAATCTTTATATGTTCCCATGATCTAGATGTATGGAACACCATAGAAAATGGTCCTTATGTTCCCACACATCTAGTTGATGGAAAGGAAACAACAAAACCTAGAGATAGTTGGACTGATGATGAGAAAAAGAGAGTACAACTAGATTGGAGAGGTAAAAATATCATATCTGCTGCTATAGGACAAGATGAATTCTTTAGAGTGTGTAATTGCAGATCTGCACAAGAAATGTGTGATAACCTGCAAGTTACCCATGAGGGTACTAGTGAAGTGAAGCGAGCTCGGGTTAATACCTTGACCTATGAATATGTGCTTTTTCGTATGATTCCGGGGAGAATCAATACAAGATATGCAAAAACGCTTCACGCACATAGTTAATCATCTAGCAACATTAGGAAAAACTTTTCCAAATGAAGACTTAGTTAACAAAGTTTTGAGATGTTTAAGCAGGAATTGGCAGCCGAAGGTTATGGCTATCGCAGAATCAAGGAATTTGGCTACAATGTCCTTAGCCACATTAATTGGAAAGCTCCAAGAGCATGAATTGGAACTGAATCGTCTCACTGAGCATGAGGAAGGAGACAAAAAGAAGAAGAGCTTAGCCCTAATCTCCACATCTTCAAAAGCAAGGAAAGAAGAAAGTGATAAAAGTGACGAATCGGAAGACTCGGATTCAAGTGATGATGACCTTAGCCTCTTTGTGAAAAAGTTTAGTAAATTCTTCAAGAAAAGAGGTGGAGGTAGAAGGCCATTCAACCGGAATAAGAAGAACTTCAAAAGGGATAATGACACTTCTACAATAAATTGCTATGAATGTGGAAAGAAAGGGCACGTGAAAATGGAATGTCCTCAATTGCAAAAGAAAGGGGACAAATATGAGAAGAGGACTAAAAAGGACAAGAAGGGCAAAAAGGCATACATAGCTTGGGACGATAACGACCTCAACTCATTCGATAGCTCCGATGATGATGAAGTTGCCAACCTATGTCTAATGGCAAGCCACCATGAGGAAGATGAGGTAACTGATGATGAATTTGATTCTTTTTCTTCCGATGATGATTTACAAAATGCCTATGATGAACTTCATGAAGAATCTATAAGACTCATTAAACAAAACTCTTCTTTTAAGAAAATCATTTATGACTTAAAAGAACAACTCTCTTTGTGCAAAAAGGATTTTGAAAAAGTCACAAATGAATATGAGTTCTTAAAGATTGCTCGTGAGAAATCTTCATTAAATGTATGTTGCAAAAATAATGCATGTAAACCCTTTAGTTGTGGAGATTGTTCTAGATTGAGAAAACAAATTGATGATATGAAAAACATTCTAGCCAAATTCACAATGGGTAGAGAAAACTTGAATATGTTGCTTGGAAGTCAAAAGCGTACGCTTAGCAAAGCCGGATTGGGGTATGATCCCTTTGCACAAAGAAAGATTTTAAAATATTGCTTTGCTAATCCAAGCAAGACAAGTACCCCCTTTACTACATACTATTATTGTTGCAAAAAGGGACATACAGCAACTACTTGTAACATTAGAAATAATAAGTTTCAAAGTGATAGAAAAATTTGGGTTCCAAAAGGATTGGTGCCCAAAACTAACATTCAAGGACCCAAACAAATTTGGGTACCTAAATCTTATCCTTGATTGTGTTGTAGGTTTTCTTGAAGCCCACTAGAAAAGATTGGTATCTTGATAGTGGATGCTCCAAGCATATGACTGGTGACAAGACAAAGTTCATAAGTCTAATCCCTTGAAATGGAGGTCATGTCACCTATGGAGATAACAACAAAGGAAATATTCTCGGAGTTGGTAATGTTGGTAACTCTTCCTCTACTATCATTGAAAATGTGTTGTATGTAGAAGGCTTGAAACATAATTTGCTTAGCATTAGTCAATTATGTGACAAAGGTTATAGAATTCTTTTCAACTCAAATTGTTGCATAATTGAAAAAGAAAGTGATAAGCGAATCAAGTTCATTGGTCATAGAGTAGGAAATATTACATGATTAACCTAGAAAATATACCCTCAAATGATGATCAATGCTTATTGACAAAAGATGAGGATGCATGGTTATGGCATATGAGAATAGCTCATATACATATGGAGCACTTAAACAAGGTTATCTCTAAGGACCTAGTAATTGGCCTACCAAAAATAAAATTTCTAAAAGAGAAGTTATGTGATGCTTGTCAAAAGGGAAAACAAGTCAAGGCCTTTTTAAAGCAAAAAATGTAGTTTCAACAAATAGGCCTTTGCAACTATTGCACATGGACTTGTTTAGCCCTTCTAGAACTATGAGTCTTGGTGGCAATTACTATGCCCTAGTAATAGTAGATGACTTCTCTAGATATACATGAACCATGTTCATTCCTCATAAGAACAAAGCATTTCATGTTTTCATCAAGCTTGCTAAACGTATTCAAAATGAAAAAGACTTAAAAATTGCATCCATTAGAAGTGATCACGGAGGTGAGTTTGAGAACCATCTCTTTGAGAGATTTTGTGAAGAAAATGGAATTAACCATAATTTTTCAGCTCCTAGAACTCCACAACAAAATGGAGTAGTTGAGAGAAAGAATCGATCTCTAGAGGAGTTAGCAAGAACTATGATTAATGAAACAAACCTACATAAGTACTTTTGGGTGGATGCGGTTAATACCACTTGTTATGTTTTAAATAGGGTCTTGATAAGATCAATTTTGAAAAAGACCCCATATGAATTGTACAAGGGTAGAAAACCAAATATTTCACATCTTAGAGTTTTTGGATGCAAATGCTTTATTTTAAATAATGGCAAAGAAAATTTAGGCAAGTTTGATGCAAAGGCGGATGAAGGTATATTTGTGGGTTATTCATCTTTTAGTAAAGCTTTTCGTGTTTATAATAAGAGAACTATGACTATTGAAGAATCAATACATATTGCATTTGATGAATCTAACCCCAAATTAGTGGGAAAGGATATTTTCTTTGATAATGTTGTAGATATGTCACAAAAGTCCAATGAGGAAGTCAACAAAGAAAAGATGGATGAAAGAAATGAAGATGAAACTCCTCCAAAGAAAGAAGAATTTGAGCATGTAGACCTACCCCATGAGTGGAGAACATTGAAGGATCATCCTATCGACCATGTGATCAGAGACATATCAAAAGGGTTGATGCAGGGTGAATTTGAGATGTCCTTAATGGGAGAACTAAATTACTTCCTTGGACTTCAAATAAAGCAAACAAGGAATGGCATCTTCATAAATCAAGCTAAATATTGCAAGGAGCTTATCAAGAAGTTTGGAATGGAGAATGCCAAAGAAATTAGCACACCAATGGGTACCCGGCTGTTATTTGGACAAAGATGAAGGTGGTAAGCCTATTGACCCTTCCAAATATAGAGGTATTATAGGTTCTTTACTATACTTGACAGCTAGTAGGCCGGATATTATGTTTAGCGTGTGTATGTGTGCTAGATTTCAAAGTAATCCCAAGGAATCACATTTCATTGCTGTTAAACACATATTAAGATATCTAATAGGAACACCTAATACAGGTCTATGGTATCCTAAGGGTGGAATTTCTGGTTTAGTTGGATACTCAGATTCCGACTTTGCAGGATACAAGTTGGATAGAAAGAGTACTAGCGGTACTTGTCATATCTTTGGGAATTCTTTAATTTCTTGGAATAGTAAAAAGCAAGTTAGTGTAGCTTTGTCCACGGCTGAAGTTGAGTACATAGCTGCAGGAAGTTGTTGTGCACAAATTTTATGGATGAAACAACAACTCCTTGACTATGGCTTAAAACTTAACAAAATTCCTATTAGATGTGACAATACTAGTGCCATAAGCTTAACCAAAAATCCCATCCAACATTCAAGAACAAAGCATATAGATATTCGATATCATTTTCTAAGAGACCATGTTAAGAAAGGAGATTGTATTTTTGAGTTTGTTGAAACAACAAATCAATTAGCGGACATTTTTACAAAACCTTTGCCTAAAGAAAGCTTTTTCCGCATAAGAAGTGAATTAGGCATACTTGATATATCATGTATAGATTGAATATGTGTGTAAGTGCTTAAATAGGTATGCATATGCAAAAAGTATCAAAATTACTTAAGGCTTGACCTATTTTCTTTGAAAAATTGAACTTTGACAACTCAATATGTGATTTTGATGATTTGATTGTATTTGATGCTTAGCTTATTGTGATCATGTGTAAAATGTGTATTCAAACTTGATCCATTCATTAGAATAGGCAATTCAAGCATTAATCAAAAATTCATATGTGAAAGTGAGCTAATAAGGCATAAATGATAGCAAACAAGTTCTGTTTTTCTGGTTTTCTGCATTTTTTGCCTCTATGAATCGATTCACACACTCTATGAATCGATTCACAGTGTATGTTTTCACACATAACACAATTTTAGCCTCTGTGAATCGATTCACCCCTATTTTGAATCGATTCACATCCACATCTGGGACATTATTTCATGGTTTTTTCACTTAATTGTGCTACATCTGTCCCATTGTTGTTTCTTCTTCTTCATGATGCTCCTCTTTGCGCATTAAAATAAATATGCTTCTGCTGCTGCATCTAAATTTTCTATCATGAATTTTCTAGTTTCCATATTCTAGTTTATGATTCATGGTTATATGTTGCGTACTAGCTTAATTCCCCTATATGTTTTGTTATTGTGTATGAACTTCCTTGTTATTGTGTTTATTGCGATGCTATGCTATCTTTGGATATTTTTATGAAATGAACGCATTCCTATCATATTTGATGTTTTTGATATTGCCAAAAGGGGGAGAAAGGTTCCCATTTGTATTTTCAGGTTATCCTCCCACCTTTTATCAAAACAAGGATGCTTATATTCAGGGGGAGCTTGTAAAAAGACAATACAAAGTCTTCATGAGTTTGTCGTCATCAAAAAGGGGGAGAATGTGAATGAACGCATTCCCCAAGTATGACTTGGATATTTGAAGAACGAAGTTTTGAAGATGACAAAGGACAACATGTCAACTATATCAAGTTTTGATGACTTAGATCGACAAAGGGTAGTTCTTAAAGGTTTATGTTTTTTAAGTACCTTTGTAAGATCATATAAGATGTTTGAATGCGACGCAAATAAAATGAAATTAAAATCAACATAGGTTAACATAATCAAGTTGAATTCATGCATTCATCATGTTGAAATGTTTTAAATCTTTACTTAATGCATGAATATATAATACTTGATCATTAGATGAGTTTCATGTTGAAAATCTAAGTTTAAATGAATAGATTTACAAATAAGATGATTGAAACCTTAGTGTAAATATGTTGTGAATAGATTCATCGATTGGTGTGAATAGATTCAAAGCATTTTACTCTCTGTGAATAGATTCATGGATGGATTCAAGATGTTTCAATCTCTAAATAGATTCATGAATAGATTCATGTGTTTCAGTCTCTGTGAATAGATTCATGAATGGATTCATGATGTATCAGTCTCTGTGAATAAATTCATGAATAGATTCATGTGTCACAGCTCTCTGTGAATCGATTCACAGTTGTCAGATCTGGTTTTTAAACGTAACAAACACCCCTAATAAATAGATCTATTCATCTCTTTCGTTCAAGATCGTTAGCCATCATCTAACAAACAAAAAGAAACACGAAATCTCACAAGATCCTTACGTCTCATTCTCTCAATCTTTCATTGTGATCATTAGAGCTTCAAGTTGTAATTTCTCACTTTCAAGAGTGATTCAAACCTCTTCTACTCTCTTGTTTTTGACGTTCTTGGTTTGGAAGAAGTGGGGCATCTTCTTCTGGGTTGGATTCAGGGTGTGGAATCCCTGATTGTGTGTAGGTTGCAGAGTGGGGTATCTCTGGTATAAAATTTCTTGAACGTTGTACTCAAGATCCTGATTACTCAAGGAACTCTCATAACGGTGGGTGTGTGACTGGATGTAGATCACAGGAAATTGTGATTGAACCAGTAAAAATATCGGTTTGCAATTCTCCTTAACCCTTCTCTCTTTGATTTCAATCTTGCATTACATATTAGGATTTAATTGATAAAGAATTGAATTGCATTTGAGACAATCTTGTTGAAACATCATTTCAATTACGTTCACGTCGTCTAAAGATTCAATACGCCCTCTTGTTAAATACGTTATTCCTTCATACAACAAAAGTTTTTGAAAAGTTTGCGAAAATCTTTTGAATCCTATTCACCCCCCCTCTAGGATTCCAACGCTTGTTAGAGGCCACTTGGGCTAACAATTAAGGCATATGATACCTTGATGGAAAGCTTATCCAGAGGCCCTTAATTTGGTCTAGGGTTAGGTCGGGATTCATAAGTATAGATAGCAGTTTATAGCCTCACAAGCCAGAGAGAGATGGAAATTAGACAACTTTTACAATCATTGTTTTTGCTTTTACATTATTGGACTTAATTGCTAAACATTGTTAATTTTCGGATTTTTCACTCATCCTGACCTTGTTGCCTTGCACAGAGAATTACTAGTGCTACAAATATGGGATATTGGTGATCTTGCTGTCCCTAGAAAGATAAGGAAGAGACCTACAATTTCAGGTTTCACAAGAATTGTAAAATTAGGCCAAAATAAAGGCTAAATTGGGTCCTGAGTTCTCTGGCACGGATCAGTGCGCAGTCCATGATGTTCCTTCACTTAAATGGGCCTAACTTACTCATCTTAAACCCAACAGGCATATGATACTTTGTTGGAAAGCTAATTCAGCGGCCCTTAATTTGGTCTAGGGTTAGGTCTGGATTAATAAGCATAAATAGAAGTTTAAAGCCGCACAAGCCAGAGAGAGGGAAATTAGACAACTTTTACAATCATTCTTTTTGCTTTTACATTATTGGGCTTAACTGGGCTTAATTGCTAAACATTGTTAATTTTCAAATTTTTCACTCATCCTGACCTTGTTGCCTTGCGCAGAGCATAACTAGAGCTTCAAATATCAGATATTGGTGATCTTGTTGTCCCTAGAAAGATAAGGAAGAGACCTACAATTTCAGGTTTCACAAGAATTGTCAAATTAGGCCAAAATCAAGGCTAAACAGGGTCCCGAGTTCTCTAGCGCGGATCAGTGCATACCCAAGATGTTCCTTCACTTAAATGGGCCTAACTTACTCATCTTATGCCCAATTAAGGAATATGATACCTTGTTGGAAAGCTTATTCAGAGGCCTTTAATTTGGTCTAGTGTAAGGTGACGATTAATAAGCATGAATAGCAGTTTACAGCCGCACAAGCCAGAGAGAGACGGAAATTAGACAACTTTTACAATCATTGTTTTTGATTTTAAATTATTGGACTTAATTGCGAAACATTGTTAATTTTGGGATTTTTCACTCATCCAGACCGTGTTGCCTTGCGCAGAGCATAACTAGAGCAACAGATATCGGATTTTGGTTATCTTGCTGTCCCTAGAAAGATAAGGAAGAGACCTACAATTTCAGGTTTCACAGGAATTGTCAAATTAGGCCAAAATCAAGACTAAATTGGGTCCCGAGTTCTATGGCGCGGATCAGTACGCAGTCCATGATGTTCCTTCACTTAAATGGGCCTAACTTACTCCTCTTAAGCCCTATTAAGGCTTAAGATACCTTGTTGGAAAACTTATTCAGAGGCCTTTAGTTTGGTCGAGGGTTAGGTCAGGATTAATAAGCATAAATAGCAGTTTACAGCCGCATAATCCAGAGAACGACGAAAATTAGACAACTTTTACTATCATTGTTTTTGCATTTACATTATTGGACTTAATAGCTAAACATTGTTAATTTTCGGATTTTTCACTCATCCTGGCCTTGTTGTCTTGCGTTGAGCATAACTAGAGCTACAGATATCGGATTTTGGTGACTTGTTGTCCCTAGAAAGATAAGGAAGAGACCTGCAATTTCAGGTTTTACGAGAATTGTCAAATTAGGCCAAAATCAAGGCTAAATTGGGTCCCGAGTTCTCTGGCGCGGATCAGAGTGCAGTCCATGATGTTCCTTCACTTAAATGGGCCTAACTTACTCATCTTAAGCCCAATTAAGGCAAATGATACCTTGTTGGAAAGCTTATTCAGAGGCCCTTAATTTGGTATAGGGTTAGGTCAGGATTAACAAGCATAAATAGCAGTTTACAGCCGCACAAGCCAGAGATAGACGGAAATTAGATAACTTTTACAATCACTGTTTTTGCTATAACATTATTGGGCTTAATTGGTCTTAATTGCTAAACATTGTTAATTTTCCGATTTTTCACTCATCCTGGCCTTGTTGCCTTGCACAGAGCTTATCTAGCGCTACAGATATCGGATTTTGGTGATATTGTTGTCCCTAGAAAGATAAGGAAGAGACCTACAATTTCAGGTTTCCAAAGAATTTTCAAATTAGGCCAAAATCAAGCTAAATTGGGTCCCGAGTTCTCTGTCGTGGATCAGTGCGTAGTCCATGATGTTCCTTCACTTAATTGGGTCTAACTTACTCATCTTAAGCCCAATTAAGGCATATGATACCTTGTTGGAATGCTTATTCAGAGGCACTTAATTTGGTCTAGGGTTAGGTCATGATTAATAAGCATAAATAGCAGTTTACAGTTGCACAAGCCACAGAGAGACGGAAATAAGACAACTTTTACAATCATTGTTTTTTCTTTTGCATTATTGGACTTAATTGCTAAACATTGTTAATTTTCATATTTTTCACTCATCTTGACCTTGTTGCCTTGCGCAGAGCATAACTATAGCTACAGATATCGGATTTTCGTGATGTTGCGGTCCCTAGAAAGATAAGGAAGAGACCTACAATTTCAGGAGTGGTAAGAATTGTCAAATTAGTCCAAAATCAAGGCTAAATTGGGTCCCGAGTTCTTTGGCGCGGAACAGTGCGCAGTCCATGATGTTCCTTCACTTAAATGGGCCTAACTTACTCATCTTAAGCCCTATTAAGGCATATGATACCTTGTTGGAAAGCTTATTCAGAGGCCCTTAATTTGACCAAGGGTTAGGTCAGGATTAATATGCATAAATAGCAGTTTTCAGCCGTACAAGCCAGAGAGAGACGGAAATTAGATAACTTTTACAATCATTGTTTTTGCTTTAACATTATTGGGCTTAATTGGGCTTAATTGCTAAACATTGTTAATTTTCGGATTTTTCACTCATCCTGGCCTTGTTGCCTTGCGCAGAGCATATCTAGAGCTACAGATATCGGATTTTGGTGATATTGCTGTCCATAGAAAGATAAGGAAGAGACCTACAATTTCAGGTGTGATCAGAATTGTCAAATTAGGCCAAAATCAAGGCTAAATTGGGTCCCGATTTCTCTGGCGCGGATCAGTGCGCAGTCCACGATGTTACTTCACATAAATGGGCCTAACTTACTCATCTTAAGCCCAATTAAGGCATATGATACCTTGATGGAAAGCTTATCCAGAGGCCCTATATTTGGTCTAGGGTTAGGTCGGGATTCATAAGTATAGATAGCAGTTTACAGCCTCACAAGCCAGAGAGAGACGGAAATTAGACAACTTTTACAATAATTGTTTTTGCTTTTACACTATTGGGCTTAATTGCTAAACATTGTCAAATTTCGGATTTTTCAATCATCCTGACCCTATTGTCTTGCGTAGCTACAGATATCGGATTTTGGTGATCTTGCTGTCCCTAGAATGATAAGGAAGAGACCTACAATTTCAGGTGTCACAAGAATTGTCAAATTAGGTCAAAATCAAGGCTAAATTTGATTCCGAGTTCTTTGGCGAGGATCAATGCGAAGTCCATAATGTTCCTTCATATGATACCTTGATGGAAATCTTATTCAGAGGCCCTTAATTTGGTCTAGGGTTAGGTCAGGATTAATAAGCTTAAATAGCAGTTTACAGCCGCACAAGCCAGAGAGAGACCGAAATTAGACAACTTTTCCAATCATTGTTTTTGCTTTTACATTATTGGGCTTCATAGCTAAACATTGTTAATTTTCGGATTTTTCACTCATCTTGACCTTGTTGCCTTATGCAGAGCATTACTTGAGCTACAGATATCGGATTTTGGTGATCTTGCTGTCCCTAGAAAGATATGGAAGAGACCCACAAATTCAGTTTTCACAAGAATTGTCAAATTAAGCCCAAAATCAAGGCTAAATTGGGTCCCAAGTTCCTGGGCGCGGATCTGTGCAGTCCATGATGTTCCTTCACTTAAATGGGACTAACTTACTCATCTTAAGCCTAATTAAGGCATATGATACCTTGTTGGAAAGCTTATACAGAGGCCCTTAATTTGTTCTAGGGTACGGTCAGGATTAATAAGCATAAATAGTTGTTTACAGCCGCACAAGTTAGAGAGAGACAAAAATTAGACAACTTTTACAATCATTGTTTTTTCTTTTACATTATTGGGCTTAATTTCTAAACATTGTTATTTTCGGATTTTTCACTCATCCTGACCTTGTTGCCTTACGCAGAGCATAACTAGAGCTACAGATATCGGATTTTGGTGATCTTGCTATCCCTAGAAATATATGAAAGAAACCTACAATTTCAGGTTTCATAAGAATTGTCAAATTAGTCCAAAATCAAGGCTAAATTGGGTCCCGAGATCTCTGGCGCGGATCAGTGTGCAGTCCATAATGTTCCTTCACTTAAATGGGCCTAACTTACTCATATTATACCCAATTAAGGCATATGATGCCTTGTTGGAAGGCTTATTCAGAGGCCCTTAATTTGGTTTAGGGTTAGGTTAGGATTAATAAGCACACATAGCAGTTTACAGCCGCACAAGCCGGAGAGAAACGAAAATTAGACAACTTTTACAATCATTATTTTTTCTTTTACATTATTGGGCTTAATTGCTAAAAATTGTTAATTTTAGGATTTTTCACTCATCTTGACATTGTTGCCTTGCGCAGAGCAAAACTAGAGCTACAGATATCGAATTTTGGTGATCTTGTTGTCCCTAGAAAGGTAAGGAAGAGACCTACAATTTCAGGTTTCTTAAGAATTGTCAAATTAGTCCAAAATCCAAGGCTAAATTGGGTCCCAAGTTCTCGAGGCACGGATCAGTGCGCAATCCATGATGGTCCTTCACTTAAATGGGCCTAACTTACTCATCTTAAGCCCTATTAAGGCATATGATACCTTCTTTGAAAGCTGATTCAGAGGCCCTTATTTTGGTCCAGGGTTAGGTCAGGATTAATAAGCATAAATAGCAGTTTAAGGCCGCACAAGATAGAGAGAGAGACGAAAATTAGACAACTTTTACAATCATTGTTTTTGCTTTTACATTATTGAGCTTAATTACTAAACATTGTTAATTTTTGGATTTTTCACTAATCCCGATCTTGCTGCCTTGTGCAGAGTAGAACTAGAGCTACATATATCGAATTTTGGTGATCTTGTTGTCCCAAGAAAGATAAGGAAGAGACCTACAATTTCAGGTGAGACAAGAATTGTCAAATTAGGCCAAAATCTAGGCTAAATTTGCTCCCGAGTACTCCGGCGCAGATCGGTCGTTGTCCATGATGTTCCTTCACTTAAATAGGCCTAACTTACTCATCTTAATCCCGATTAAGGAATATGATACCTTGTTGGAAAGCTTATTCGTAGGCCCTTAATTTGGTCTAGGGTTAGGTCATGATTATTAAGCATAAATAGCAGTTTATAGCCGCACAAGCCCGAGAGAAACGGAAATTAGACAACTTTTACAATCATTGTTTTTGCTTTTACATTATTGGGCTTAATTGGGCTTATTGCTAAACGTTGTTAATTTTCGGATTTTACACTCATCCTGACCTTGTTGCCTTGCGCAGAGCATAACTAGAGCTACAGATATCGGATTTTACTGAACTTGCTGTCCCTAGAAAGATTAGGAAGAGACCTACAATTTTAGGTGTCACAAGAATTGTCAAATTAGGCCAAATTCAATGCTAAATTGGGTCCCGAGTTCTGTGGCACGGATCAGTGCGCAGTCCATGATGTTCCTTCACTTAGATAGGCCTAACTTACTCATCTTAAGCCCAATTAAGGCATATGATACCTTGTTCGAAAGCTTCTTCAGAGGCCCTTTATTTGGTCTAGGGTTAGTTCAGGGTTAATAAGCTTAAATAGCAGTTTACAGTCGCACAAGCCAGAGAGAGACGGAAATTAGACAACTTTTACAATCATTGTTTTTGCTTTTACATTATTGGGCTTAATTGCTAAACATTGTTATTTTTCGGATTTTTCAGTCATCCTGACCTTGTTCCCTTGCGCAGAGCACAACTCGAGCTACAGATATCGGATTTTGGTGACCTTGCTGTCCCTAGAAAGATAAGGAAGAGACCTACAATTTCAGGTTTCACAAGAATTTTCAAATTAGCCCAAAATCAAGAATAAATTGGGTCCCGAGTTCTCTGCAACGGATAAGTACGCAGTCCATGATGTTCCTTCACTTAAATGAGACTAACTTACTCATCTTAAGCCCAATTAAGGCATATGATACCTTGTTGGAAAGCTTATACAGAGGCTCTTAATTTGGTCTAGGGTACGGTCAGGATTAATAAGCATAAATAGCAGTTTACAGCCGCACAAGCCAGAGAGAGACGAAAATTAGATAACTTTTACAATCATTATTTTTGATTTTACATTATTGGGCTTGAATGCTAAACATTGTTAATTTTCGGATTTTTCAGTCATCGTGACCTTTTTCCCTTGCGCACAGCATAACTCGAGCTACAGATATCGGATTTTGGTGACATTGCTGTCCCTAGAAAGATAAGGAAGAGACATACAATTTCAGGTTTCACAAGAATTGTCAAATTAGGCCAAATTCATGGCTAAATTGGGTCCCGAGTTCTCGTGGCACGGATCGCTGTGCGACCCATGATGTTCCTTCACTTAGATGGACCTAACTTACTCATCTTAAGCCCTAATAAGGCATATGATACCTTGTTGGAAAGCTTATTCAGAGGCCCTTAATTTGGCCAAGGGTTAGGTCATGATTAATAAGCATAAATATCAGTTTACAGCCGTACAAGCCAGAGAGAGACGGAAATTAGACAACTTTTACATTCATTGTTTTTGCTTTTACATTATTGGGCTTAATTGCTAAACATTGTTAATTTTCGGATTCTTCGCTCATCCCGACCTTGTTGCGTTGCACAGAGAATAACTAGAGCTACAGATATCGGATTTTGGTGATCTTGTTGTCCCTAGAAAGATAAGGAAGAGACCTGCAATTTCAGGTTTCACAAGAATTATCAAATTAGGCCAAAATCAAGGCTAAATTGGGTCCCGAGTTCTGTGGCACGGATCAGTGCGCAGTCCATGATGTTCCTTTACTTAAATGGGACTAACTTACTCATCTTAAGCCTAATTAAGGCATATGATACCTTGTTGGAAAGCATATTCAGAGTCTCTTAATTTGGTCTAGGGTTAGGTCAGGATTAATAAGCATAAATATTAGTTTATAGCCACACAAGCCAGAGAGAGACGGAAATTAGACAACTTTTGCAATCATTGTTTTTCCTTTTACATTTTTGGGATTAATTGGGCTTAATTGCTAAACATTTTTAATTTTCGGATTTTTCCCTCATCCTGAACTTGTTGCCTTGCACAGAGCATAACTAGAGCTACAGATATCGGATTTTGGTGATCTTGCTGTCCCTAGAAAGATAAGGAAGAGACCTACAATTTCAGGTTTCAAAAGAGTTGTCAAATTAGGCCAAAATCAAGGCTAAATTGGGTCCCGAGTTCTCTGGCAATCGATCGGTCATGCGATCCATGATGTTCCTTCACTTAAATGGGCCTAACTTACTCATCTTAAGCCCTATTAAGGCATATGATACCTTGTTGGAAAGCTTATTCAGAGGCCCTTAATTTGACCAAGGGTTAGGTCAGGATTAGAAAGCATAAATAGCAGTTTTCAGCCATACAAGCCAGAGAGAGATGGAAATTAGACACCTTTTACATTCGTTGTTTTTGCTTTTACATTATTGGGCTTAATTACTAAACATTGGTAATTTTCGGATTCTTCACTCATCCTGACCTTGTTGCCTTGCACAGAGCATACTAGAGCTACAGATATCGGATTTTGGTGGGCTTGCTGTCCATAGAAAGATAAGGAAGAGACCTACAATTTTAGGTTTGACAAGAATTGTCAAATTAGGCCAAAATCAAGGCTAAAGTGGGTCCCTATTTCTCCTGGCGCGGATCGCTGCACAATCCATGATGTTACTTCACTTAAATGGGCCTAACTTACTCATCTTAAGCCCAATTATGGCATACGATACCTTGTTGGAAAGTTTATTCAGAGGCCCTTTATTTGGTCTAGGGTTAGGTCGGGATTAATAAGTATAAATAGCAGTTTAAATTCGATCCCGAGTTCTTTGGCGAGGATCAATGCGAAGTCCATAATGTTCCTTCACTTAAATGGGCCTAACTTACTCATCTTAAGCCCAATTAAGGCATATGATACCTTGTTGGAAATCTTATTCAGAGGCCCTTAATTTGGTCTAGGGTTAGGTCAGGATTAATAAACTTAAATAGCAGTTTACAGCAGCACAAGCCAGAGAGAGACCGAAATTAGACAACTTTTCCCATCATTGTTTTTGCTTTTACATTATTGGGCTTAATTACTAAACATTGTCAATTTTCGGATTTTTAACTCATCTTGACCTTGTTACCTTGCGCAGAGCATAACTAGAGCTACAGATATCAGATTTTGGTGATCTTGTTGTCCCTAGAAAGATAAGGAAGAGACTTACAATTTCAGGTTTGACAAGAATTGTCAAATTTTGCCAAAATCTAGGCTAAATTGGGTACCGAGATCTCTAGCGCCGATCTGTACATAGTCCATGATGTTACTTCACTTAAATGGGTCTAACTTACTCATCTTAAACCCAATTAAGGCATATGATACCTTGTTGGAAAGCTTATACAGAGGACCTTAATTTGGTCTAGTGTACGGTCAGGATTAATAAGCATAAATAGCAGTTTACAGCCGCACAAGCCAGAGAGAGAGACGAAAATTAGACAACTTTTACAACCATTGTTTTTGCTTTTAAATTATTGGGCTTAATTGGTAAACATTGTTAATTTTCGGATTTTTCCATCATCCCGACCTTGTTCCCTTGCACAGAGCATAACTCGAGCTACGAGATATCGGATTTTGGTGACCTTGTCGTCCGTAGAAAGATAAGGAAGAGACCTACAATTTTAGGTTTCACAAGAATTGTCAAATTAGCCCAAAATCAAGGCTAAATTGGGTCTCGAGTTCTCCGGCATGGATCAAGATCAGTGATCCATGATTTTCCTTCACTTAAATGGGCCTAACTTACTCATCTTAAGCCCAATTAAGGCATATCATACCTTGTTGGAAAGCTTATACAGAGGCCCTTAATTTGGTCTAGGGTACGGTCATGATTAATAAGCAAAAATAGCTGTTTACAGCCGCACAAGTTAGAGAGAGATGGAAATTAGACAAATTTTACAATCATTGTTTTTGCTTTTACATTATTGGGCTTAATTGGGCTTAATTGCTAAACATTGTTATTTTAGGATTTTTCACTCATCCCGACCTTGTTGCCTCATGCAGAGCATCACAAGAGCTACATATATCGGAATTTGGTGATCTTGCTGTCCCTAGAAATATAAGGAAGAGACCTACAATTTCTGGTTTCACAAGAGTTGTCAAATTAGGCCAAAATCAAGGCTAAATTGGGTCCCGAGTTGTCCAGGCGCGGATCGCTGGGCAATCCATAATGTTCCTTCACCTAAATGGGCCTAACTTAATCATCTTAAGCCCAATTAAGGCATATGATACCTTGTTGGAAAACATATTCAGAGGCCCCTAATTTGGTCTAGGGTTAGATCAGGATTAATAAGCACACATAGCAGCTTTACAGCCGACACAAGTCGAGAGAGACGAAAATTAGACAACTTTTACAATTATTATTTTTGCTTTTACATTATTGGGCTTAATTGCTAAACATTGTTAATTTTTCGGATTTTTCCCTCATCCCTGACCTTGTTGCCTTGCACAGAGCATAACTAGAGCTACAGATATCGGATTTTGGTGATCTTGCTGTCCCTAGAAAGATAAGGAAGAGACCTACAATTTCAGGTTTCAAAAGAGTTGTCAAATTAGGCCAAAATCAAGGCTAAATTGGGTCCCGAGCTTCTCCTCGGCACGGATCAGTGCGCAGTCCATGATGTTCCTTCACTTAAATGGGCCTAACTTACTCATCTTAAGCCCTATTAAGGCATATGTTACCTTGTTGGAAAGCTTATTCAGAGGCCCTTAATTTGACCAAGGGTTAGGTCAGGATTAGAAAGCATAAATAGCAGTTTTCAGCCATACAAGCCAGAGAGAGATGGAAATTAGACACCTTTTACATTCGTTGTTTTTGCTTTTACATTATTGGGCTTAATTACTAAACATTGGTAATTTTCGGATTCTTCACTCATCCTGACCTTGTTGCCTTGCACAGAGCATACTAGAGCTACAGATATCGGATTTTGGTGAGCTTGCTGTCCCTAGAAAGATAAGGAAGAGACCTACAATTTCAGGTTTGACAAGAATTGTCAAATTAGGCCAAAATCAAGGCTAAAGTGGGTCCCTATTTCTCTGGCGCGGATCAGTGCACAGTCCATGATGTTACTTCACTTAAATGGGCCTAACTTACTCATCTTAAGCCCAATTATGGCATACGATACCTTGTTGGAAAGTTTATTCAGAGGCCCTTAATTTGGTCTAGGGTTAGGTCGGGATTAATAAGTATAAATAGCAGTTTAAATTCGATCCCGAGTTCTTTGGCGAGGATCAATGCGAAGTCCATAATGTTCCTTCACTTAAATGGGCCTAACTTACTCATCTTAAGCCCAATTAAGGCATATGATACCTTGTTGGAAATCTTATTCAGAGGCCCTTAATTTGGTCTAGGGTTAGGTCAGGATTAATAAACTTAAATAGCAGTTTACAGCAGCACAAGCCAGAGAGAGACCGAAATTAGACAACTTTTCCCATCATTGTTTTTGCTTTTACATTATTGGGCTTAATTGCTAAACATTGTCAATTTTCGGATTTTTAACTCATCTTGACCTTGTTACCTTGCGCAGAGCATAACTAGAGCTACAGATATCAGATTTTGGTGATCTTGTTGTCCCTAGAAAGATAAGGAAGAGACTTACAATTTCAGGTTTGACAAGAATTGTCAAATTTTGCCAAAATCTAGGCTAAATTGGGTACCGAGATCTCTAGCGCCGATCAGTGCATAGTCCATGATGTTACTTCACTTAAATGGGTCTAACTTACTCATCTTAAAACCCAATTAAGGCATATGATACCTTGTTGGAAAGCTTATACAGAGGACCTTAATTTGGTCTAGTGTACGGTCAGGATTAATAAGCATAAATAGCAGTTACAGCCGCACAAGCTGGAGAGAGACGAAAATTAGACAACTTTTACAACCATTGTTTTTGCTTTTAAATTATTGGGCTTAATTGGTAAACATTGTTAATTTTCGGATTTTTCAATCATCCCGACCTTGTTCCCTTACAGAGCATAACTCGAGCCACGGATATCGGATTTTGGTGACCTTGTTGTCCGTAGAAAGATAAGGAAGAGACCTACAATTCTAGGTTTCCCAAGAATTGTCAAATTAGCCCAAAATCAAGGCTAAATTGGGTCCCGAGTTCTCTCGGCATGGATCAAGATGTAGTCCATGATTTTCCTTCACTTAAATGGGCCTAACTTACTCATCTTAAGCCCAATTAAGGCATATCATACCTTGTTGGAAAGCTTATACAGAGGCCCTTAATTTGGTCTAGGTACGGCCATGATTAATAAGCAAAAATAGCTGTTTACAGCCGCACAAGTTAGAGAGAGATGGAAATTAGACAAATTTTACAATCATTGTTTTTGCTTTTTACATTATTGGGCTTAATTGGGCTTAATTGCTAAACATTGTTATTTTCGGATTTTTCACTCATCCCGACCTTGTTGCCTTGCGCAGAGCATCACAAGAGCTACAAATATCGGATTTTGGTGATCTTGCTGTCCCTAGAAATATAAGGAAGAGACCTACAATTTCAGGTTTCACAAGAGTTGTCAAATTAGGCCAAAATCAAGGCTAAATTGGGTCCCGAGTTGTCCGGCGCGGATCGCTGGGCAGTCCATAATGTTCCTTCACCTAAATGGGCCTAACTAAATCATCTTAAGCCCAATTAAGGCATATGATACCTTGTTGGAAAACATATTCAGAGGCCCCTAATTTGGTCTAGGGTTAGATCAGATTAATAAGCACACATAGCAGTTTACAACCGCACAAGCCATTAGAGAGAGACGAAAATTAGACAACTTTTACAATTATTATTTTTGCTTTTACATTATTGGGCTTAATTGCTAAACATTGTTAATTTTCGGATTTTTCCCTCATCCTGACCTTGTTGCCTTGAACAGAGCATAACTAGAGCTACAGATATCGGATTTTGGTGATCTTGCTGTCCCTAGAAAGATAAGGAAGAGACCTACAATTTCATGTTTCAAAAGAGTTGTCAAATTAGGCCAAAATCAAGGCTAAATTGGGTCCCGAGTTCTCTGGCACGGATCAGTGCGCAGTCCATGATGTTCCTTCACTTAAATGGGCCTAACTTACTCATCTTAAGCCCTATTAAGGCATATGATACCTTGTTGGAAAGCTTATTCAGAGGCCCTTAATTTGACCAAGGGTTAGGTCAGGATTAGAAACCATAAATAGCAGTTTTTAGCCATACAACCGAGAGAGAGATGGAAATTAGACACCTTTTACATTCGTTGTTTTTGCTTTTACATTATTGGGCTTAATTACTAAACATTGGTAATTTTCGGATTCTTCACTCATCCTGACCTTGTTGCCTTGCACAGAGCATACTAGAGCTACAGATATCGGATTTTGGTGAGCTTGCTGTCCCTAGAAAGATAAGGAAGAGACCTACAATTTCAGGTTTGACAAGAATTGTCAAATTAGGCCAAAATCAAGGCTAAAGTGGGTCCCTATTTCTCTGGCGCGGATTGCACAAAGCCCATGATGTTACTTCACTTAAATGGGCCTAACTTACTCATCTTAAGCCCAATTATGGCATACGATACCTTGTTGGAAAGTTTATTCAGAGGCCCTTAATTTGGTCTAGGGTTAGGTCGGGATTAATAAGTATAAATAGCAGTTTAAATTCGATCCCGAGTTCTTTGGCGAGGATCAATGCGAAGTCCATAATGTTCCTTCACTTAAATGGGCCTAACTTACTCATCTTAAGCCCAATTAAGGCATATGATACCTTGTTGGAAATCTTATTCAGAGGCCCTTAATTTGGTCTAGGGTTAGGTCAGGATTAATAAACTTAAATAGCAGTTACAGCAGCACAAGCCGCTAGAGAGACCGAAATTAGACAACTTTTCCCATCATTGTTTTTGCTTTTACATTATTGGGCTTAATTGCTAAACATTGTCAATTTTCGGATTTTTAACTCATCTTGACCTTGTTACCTTGCAGAGCATAACTAGAGCTACGTATATCAGATTTTGGTGATCTTGTTGTCCCTAGAAAGATAAGGAAGAGACTTACAATTTCAGGTTTGACAAGAATTGTCAAATTTTGCCAAAATCTAGGCTAAAATTGGGTACCGAGATCCCTAGCGCCCGATCAAGGCATAGTCCATGATGTTACTTCACTTAAATGGGTCTAACTTACTCATCTTAAAACCCAATTAAGGCATATGATACCTTGTTGGAAAGCTTATACAGAGGACCTTAATTTGGTCTAGTGTACGGTCAGATTAATAAGCATAAATAGCAGCTTATTACACCGCACAAGCCAGAGAGAGACGAAAATTAGACAACTTTTACAACCATTGTTTTTGCTTTTAAATTATTGGGCTTAATTGGTAAACATTGTTAATTTTCGGATTTTTCACTCATCCCGACCTTGTTCCTGCACAGAGCATAACTCGAGCTACGTATATCGGATTTTGGTGACCTTGCTGTCCGTAGAAAGATAAGGAAGAGACCTACAATTTTAGGTTTCACAAGAATTGTCAAATTAGCCCAAAATCAAGGCTAAATTGGGTCTCGAAGTTCTCTGGCATGGATCAAGAGCGCTCCCATGATTTTCCTTCACTTAAATGGGCCTAACTTACTCATCTTAAGCCCAATTAAGGCATATCATACCTTGTTGGAAAGCTTATACAGAGGCCCTTAATTTGGTCTAGGCACGGCCATGATTAATAAGCAAAAATAGCTGTTTACAGCCGCACAAGTTAGAGAGAGATGGAAATTAGACAAATTTTACAATCATTGTTTTTGTTTTTACATTATTGGGCTTAATTGGGCTTAATTGCTAAACATTGTTATTTTCGGATTTTTCACTCATCCCGACCTTGCTGCCTCATGCAGAGCATCACAAGAGCTACAAATATCGGATTTTGGTGATCTTGCTGTCCCTAGAAATATAAGGAAGAGACCTACAATTTCAGGTTTCACAAGAGTTGTCAAATTAGGCCAAAATCAAGGCTAAATTGGGTCCCGAGTTGTCTGGCGCGGATCAGTGGGCAGTCCATAATGTTCCTTCACCTAAATGGGCCTAACTTAATCATCTTAAGCCCAATTAAGGCATATGATACCTTGTTGCAAAACATATTCAGAGGCCCCTAATTTGGTCTAGGGTTAGATCAGGATTAATAAGCACACATAGCAGTTTACAGCCGCACAAGCCACAGAGAGACGAAAATTAGACAACTTTTACAATTATTATTTTTGCTTTTACATTATTGGGCTTAATTGCTAAACATTGTTAATTTTCGGATTTTTTAGTCATCCTGACCTTGTTGCCTAGCGCAGAGCATAACTAGAGCTACAGATATCGGATTTTACTGAACTTGCTGTCCCTAGAAAGATAAGGAAGAGACCTACAATTTTAGGTGTCACAAGAATTGTCAAATTAGGCCAAATTCAATGCTAAATTGGGTCCCGAGTTCTGTGGCACGGATCAGTGCGCAGTCCATGATGTTCCTTCACTTAAATGTTCCCAGCTTACTCATCTTAAGCCCAATTAATGCATAAGATACCTTGTTGGAATGCTTATTCGGGGGCCCTTAATTTGGTCCAGGGTTAGGTCAGGATTAATAAGCATAAATAACGGTTTACAGCCGCACAGACCAGATAGAGACGGAAATTAGACAACTTTTACAATCATTGTTTTTGCTTTTACATTATTAGGCTTATTTGCTAAACATTGTTAATTTTTGGATTTTTCACTCATCTTGACATTGTTGCCTTGCGCAGAGCATAACTAGAGCTACAAATATCGAATTTTGGTGATCTTGCTGTCCCTAGAAAGATAAGGAAGACTCCTACAATTTCAGGTTTCACAAGAATTGTCAAATTAGGCCAAAATCATGGCTAAATTGGGTCCTGATTTCTCTCGCGGATCAATGCGCATCCATGATATTCCTTCACTTAAATGGGCCTAACCTACTCATCTTAAGCCCAATTAAGGCATATGATACCTTGTTGGAAAGCGTATTCAGAGAGAGACGAAATTAGACAACTTTACAATCATTGTTTTTGCTTTTACATTATTAGGCGTAATTCGCTAAATTGCTAAACATTGTTAATTTTCGGATATTTCACTCATCCCGACCTTGTTGCCCGGCACAGAGCATTACTAGGGCTACATATATCGGATTTTGGTGATCTTGCCGTTCCTAGAAAGAAAAGGAAGAGACCCACAATTTCAGGTTTCACAAGAATTGTCAAATTAGGCCAAAATCATGGCTAAATTGGGTTCCGATTTCTCGGGCGGGGATCAGTGCGAAGTCCATGATGTTCCTTCAGTTAAATGGGCCTAACCTACTCATCTTAAGCCCCAATTAAGGCATATGATACCTTGTTGGAAAGCGTATTCAGAGAGAGACTAAATTAGACAACTTTACAATCATTGTTTTTGCTTTTACATTATTGGGTTTAATTCGCTTAATTGCTAAACATTGTTAATTTTCGGATTTTTCACTCATCCCGACCTTGTTGCCTTGCGCAGAGCATAACTTGAGCTACCGCGATATCGGATTTTGGTGATCTTGTTGTCCCTAGAAAGATAAGGAAGAGACCTACAATTTCAAGTGTCACAAGAATTGTCAAATTAGGCCAAAATCAAGGCTAAATTGGGTCTCGATTTCTATGGCCCGGATCAATTCGTGCACCATGATGTTCCTTCACTTAAATGGGCCTAACTTACTCATCTTAAGCCCAATTAAGGCATATGATTCCTTGTTGGAAAGTTTATTCAGAGGCCCTTAATTTGGTCTATGGTTAGGTCAGGATTAATAAGCATAAATAGCATTATACAGCCGCATGTTCGAGAGAGACGGAAATTAGACAACTTTTACAATCATTGTTTTTGCTTTTACATTATTGGGCTTAATTACTAAACATTGTTAATTTTCGGATTTTTCACTCATCTTGACCTTGTTGGCTTCATGCAGAGCATAACTAGAGCTACAAATATCGGATTATGGGGGATCTTGTGTCCCCGTAAAGATAAGGAAGAGACCAACAATTTCCTGGTTCACAAATAATTGCCAAATTAGGCAAAAATCATGGCTAAATGGGTCCCGATTTCTCGGCCGGATCAATGCGCAACATGATGATGTTGCTTCACTAAATGGGCCTAACTTACTCATCTTAAGCCCAATTAAGGCATATGATACCTTTTGGAAAGCTTATTCCGAGAGAGACGGAAATTAGACAACTTTTAAAATCATTGCTTTTGCTTTTACATTTTGGGCGAATTCGCTTAATTGCTAAACATTGTTAATTTTCGGATTTTTCACTCATCCCGACCTTGTTGTCTTAGCGCAGAGCATAACTAAAGCTACATATATTGATTTTGGTGATCTTATGTCCCTAGAAAGATAAGGAAGAGACCTACAATTTCTGGTTTCACAAGAATTATCAAATTAGGCCAAAATCAAGGCTAAATTGAATCCCGATTTCTCCTCGGCGCGACCGCGCAACAATGATGTTCCTTCACTTAAATGGGCCTAACTTACTCATCTTAAGCCCATGAATGGCATATGATACCTTGTTGGATAGCTTATTCAGAGGCCCTTAATTTGGTCTAGGTTAGCCGGGATTAATAAGCATAAATAATACCACAAAGAGCACAAGCCGTAGAGACGGAAATTAGACAACTTTTACAATCATTGTTTTTGCTTTTACATTATTGCGCTTTAATTGCTAAACATTGTTAATTTTCGAATTTTTCACTCATCCGAACATGTTGCCTTGGACAGAGCATAACTAGAGCTACGTGACATCGGATTTTGGTGATCTTGTTGTCCCTAGAAAGATAAGGAAGAGACCTACAACTGAGGTTTCACAAGAATTATCAAATTAGGTCAAAATCATGACTAAATTGGGTCCCAGTTTCTGGGCGGATCAATCGCGCAGTCCATGATGTTCCTTCAGCTAAATGGGCCAAACTTACTCATCTTAAGCCCATTAAGGCATATGATACCTTGTTGGAAAGCTTATTCGAGGGACTTAATTTGGTCTAGGTTAAGTTAGGATTAATTAGCATAACTAGCATTTTTGTTAAAACAATGTAGAGAGAGATGAAAATTAGACAACTTTTATAATCATTGTTTTTGCTTTTACATTATTGGGCTTAATTGCTAAAGATTGTTAATTTTCAGATTTTTCACTCATCCTGGCCTTGTTGCCTTGCGCAGAGCATAACTAGAGCTACAAATATCGGATTTTTGGTGATCTTGATGTCTCTAGAAAGATAAGGAAGAGACTGCATCTCAGTGTTTCACAAGAATTGTCAAATTAGGCCAAAATCATGGCTAAATTGTGTCCCGATTTCTCTTGCGCGGATCAGTGCGAAGTCCATGATCTTCCTTCAGTTAAATATTCCTATCTTACTCATCTTAAGCCCAATTAAGTCATATGATACCTTGTTGGAAAGCTTATTCAGAGAGAGACGAAAATTAGACAACTTTTACAATCATTGTTTTGCTTTTACATTATTGGGAGTAATTCGGCTTAATTGCTAAACATTGTTAATTTTCGGATTTTTCACTCAACCTGACCTTGTTTCCTTGCGCAGTACATTACTAGAGCTACAGATATCGGATTTTGGTGATCTTACAGTCCCTACAAAGATAAGGTAGAGATTTACAATTTCATGTTTCATAAGAATTGTCAAATTAGGCCAAAATCAAGGCTAAATTGGTTCCCGAGTTCCCTGGCGCGGATCAGTGCGCAATCCATGATGTTCCTTCACTTAGATGTTCCTAGCTTACTCATCTTAAACCCAATTAAGGCATATGATACCTTGTTGGAAAGCTTATTCGCAGGCCCTTAATTTGGTCCAGGGTTTGGTCAGGATTAATAAGCATAAATAGTAGTTTACAGCTGCACAAGCCAGAGAGAATTAGACAAATTCTACAATCATTGTTTTTGCTTTTACATTATTGGGCTTAATTGGGCTTAATTGCTAAACATTGTTAATTTTCGGGTTTTTCACTCATCCTGACCTTGTTGCCTTACGCAGAGCATAACTAGAGCTACAGATATCGGATTTTGATGATCTTGCTGTCCCCGAAAAGATAAGGAAGAGACCTACAATTTCAGTGTTTCACAAGAATTGTCAAATTAGGCCAAAGTCAAGGCTAAATTGGGTCCCGAGTTCCCTGGGCGCGGATAAGTGTGCAAATGATGATGTTCCTTCACTTAAATGTTCCTAGCTTACTCATCTTAAGCCCAATTAACACATATGATACCTTGTTTGAAAGCTTATTCAGAGGCCCTTAATTTGGTCCAGGGTTAGCTCAGTGATTAATAAGCATAAATAGTGAGTTACAGCTGCACAAGCCGTAGAGAGACGGAAATTAGACAAATTCTACAATCATTGTTTTTACTTTTATATTATTGGTCTTAAATGCTAAACATTGTTAACATTCGGATTTTTCACTCATCCCCGACCTTGTTGCCTAGCTGCAAAGCACAACTAGAGCTACAGACATCGGATTTTGGTGATCTTGCGTCCCTGTAAAGATAAGGAAGAGACCCGGAATTTAAGGTTTCATAAGAATTGTCAAATTAGGCGAAAATCAAGGCTAAATTGGGTCCCAATTTTTCTTCGCGCGGATCAATGGCAAGCCTATGATCTTCCTTCACTTAAATGGGCCTAACTTACTCATCTTAAGCCTAATTAAGGCATATGATACCTTGTTGGAAAGCTTATTCAGAGAGAGACGGAAATTAGACAAATTTTACAATCATTGATTTTGCTATTATATTATTGGGCGTAATTCGCTTAATTGCTAAACATTGTTAATTTTTGGATTTTCACCATCCCGACCTTGTTGCCTTATGAGCATAACTAGAGCTACAGATATTAGATTTTGGTGATCTTACTGTCCCTGAAAGATAAAGAAGAGACCTACAATTTCTGGTTTCACAAAAATTGTCAAATCAGGCCAAAATCAACGCTAAATTGGGTCCCGAGTTCCCGCGGATCGGACTGCCATTCTATGATGTTCCTTCACTTAAATGTGCCTAGTATACTCATCTTAAGCCTCCAATTAAGGTATATGATACCTTGTTGGAATGCTTATTCAGAGGCCCATAATTTGCTCTAGGTTAGGTCAGGATTAATAAGCATAAATAGCAGTTTACAGCCGCACATGCCAGAGAGATGATTTAAAAATTAGACAATTTTTACAATCATTGTTTTTGCTATTACATTATTGGGCTTAATTGCCAAATATTGTTAATTTTCTTGGATTTTTACCCATCCCGACCTTGTTGCTTTGTGCAGAGGATAACCAGAGCTACGGATATCGGATTTTGGTGATCTTGCTGTCCATAGAAAGATAAGGAAGAGACTCGCAATTTCTGGTTTCACAAGAATTGTAAAATTAGGCCAAAATCAAGGCTAAATTGGGTCCCGATTTCTCTAGTGGATCAAAGCGTGAGTCCATGTTCTTCTTCACTTAAATGGGCCCAACTTACTCATCTTAAGCCCAATTAAGGCATATGATACCTTGTTGGAAAGCTTATACAAAAGAGAGACGGAAATTACACAACTTTTACAATCATTGATTTTGC